>JASZXT010000347.1:0-27384 GCA_035521555.1 Lecanoromycetidae sp. Uapishka_2
AAAGTGACGATTGGAGACAAAGAACTTGGTGAAGATGTGAGTAGTGCGAGTAGTGGGGAAGGATTGGTCAGCGAAAGGGGAAGCTGAGGCCATACTGTGGGTGGAAGGCTTGGCTGGAGATAGAGGGTCAACATTTCCTTTCTTGTCTCCTTGCTGGGCATGGTGGTCTTCTTGACTGAGGAGTAGACCGTTCTTGTTACGGAATGTTGTGAAAGATGCGGTTACCTTATCATTAGTTTTCCAAATGGGAACATTGATTGCTTAGAAGTATACTTTTTGGTATGTATAAAGCTCAAGGCGGTGAGCTTGATCATCGTTCGACAGCATATTTGAAAAAATGTATAGCGCGATTCCAAAGTGGGATATCTGATTTGCCATTGCGAAGTAAATGTGATTATTACTCTCAACCTGCTAGAGAGCTGTAAAGCCGAAATTGATCACCAGTGCCATGCTAGCAGACGGTGAATACGAGACTTGGAAAGCAGATGGGCGAGATTCGCAAGGGAGGAGTCGTTTTTTGAGCAAAAAGGGCGGCTCTCTGCTGGAGGTTAGGCGGAAGGATAGCACTGTGATTGTCAACTGATCTTCAATTGTAAGTCTGGTAGGTTCTTGGGACTGAACATTTTGCAAAATTTTCCAAATTATGAGCTGAAAGGAGGAATGCAGATAGGAGATGGCGCAGGAGAGCATTATCCCATCTGTATCTATGAATAGATTCGTGGCTTTTATGTCCAGACAACCTTTCGGATAGTGTAGCTACCATTAACGCATATTCAAGCCTTCGAAATGATCCTGTTCTAAGCGACTACTGTTTCGAATTGACTTTCATCTACCACCAGTCTCCCTGTGCGTGCATGGCGGCAGCCACCTTGCTGAAACCAGCGATGTTGCTACCGGCGACCAAGCTGGGAAATTCGCCCTCGGCTGGCTCGACGTATTCCTTTGCGGTTTCTAGGCCGTTTTTGAAGCATGACTCCATGATACTCTTTAGCTTGTTGTCAACTTCTTCTGAGCTCCATGCGATACGCTGTGAGTTCTGCGCCATCTCGAGACCGGAGACGGCAACACCGCCGGCATTGGCTGCTTTGCCTGTCGAGACGTTAGGTATGCTTCAGTTGCTAGCGCAAAGCCTTCTTAACTTACCCGGTGCGTACCAAATAGCCTCGCCCTTCTTTTCCTTTCGGTGCTTCTCAAAAACGCCAATGGCTTCTTGTGAACAGCCCATATTGCTTCCCTCGGCAATGAACTTAGCACCAGCGTCGATCAATGCTTGTGCCTCCTCCTCGGACACCTCGTTTTGTGTCGCACTAGGAAGAGCAACATCCAGCTTCCCGCAATGCTTCCATGGCCTCACGCCCTCGAGGTACTCGAACTTGTTCTTATGGTGTTCCGACGTAGTCAATTCAGTCAACTGCTTCCTCTTGACCTTCAAGTCTGCAATGTACGCCACGTCTTCTGGGGTGATACCCTTCTCGCTTGTGGCAATGATACTGCCCTTGCTGTCGGAGAGGGAGATGATCGTTGCACCAAGCTCGATAGCCTTAATGGCCGCATATTGTGCGACATTTCCAGATCCAGAGATGGCCACACGCTTGCCTTGGAAGGTCTCTTTGCCGCCTGAGGCATACTGAATCATGTGTTGGACGTACTGTAGGCTTTGATTAATCATAGCACCATATCATAAGGGTGGAAGATTCCATACATAGACGAGACCGAAACCGGTAGCTTCAGGCCTGATCAGGCTGCCCCCGAATGCGAGTCCCTTGCCAGTTAGGCAGCCTTCCCACAGTGACGTCTCGGCCTTGTATGCACCAAATAGCCATCCAATCTCGCGGGGTGACACACCGATATCACCAGCGGGAACATCGGTATTGGCACCAATGTGTTTGGATAGCTCTCGCATGAAGGCCACGCAAAATTTGCGGATTTCATTGTCAGATTTGCCCTTGGGGTCGAAGTCAGCTCCTCCTTTGCCACCTCCTATATTGACTGCGCAAAAGGGTGTCAGTCAATGACACGGTAGCAGAATAACGCAACTTTTGCACTCACGGCCAGTCAAGGCATTCTTGAAGATCTGCTCGAAGCCCAAGAACTTGAGGATGGAGAGGTTGACGGTAGGATGGAATCGGAGTCCTCCCTTGTATGGACCCAACGCCGAATTGAACTGCACTCGGTATCCGCGGTTGACCTGGACCTCGCCCTTGTCGTTCTCCCAAACAACACGGAATTGGATGACTCGCTCGGGGATAGAGGCAATCTTGAGGGCAGTTTTGTATTCGGGGTTCTTCTTAAAGAGAGAGGAGTTCTCGAGGGTGGAGACAAGTTCTGTGAGATATAGTGATCAGCACGTGCAATAAAGTAGCTTTAAAATCCTGTGGGGCAGACCCTTGTATGCCTGCTCGAATTCTGGCTCTGAAGGGAGGTTAGACATGATTGTTGTTGCTGGTGTGATAATGGATTTGGTATAGAGATCTACGGCAGGCGCTGGTTCAAGTCGAGGGGCGGAGGATTTATGTGCAAAAGAAATTCATTCGGTGGTAGCCTCACGTCATGAGGTACTTAACAGCATTGAGTATTGCATGGTGGAGCTCTGGCCGCATCGAAGTTCCTCGACGTGGGAGGCTCCGGGCTGGGGCTCCGGTGTGCGGGCATCTTTCCCTGGGCAAGCCTATTAGACAACTCCGAGGCCCAGAAGGCAAAAGCAATTGTGACTGTGGGATACACTTTAGCCTGCAATGCTTAGCTTGAGCAGTTTCTTGATGGTGAATTTAAGGAGGCGAGGGAGGAATACCACTGCGGGGAATTGTACGGAGAGTAAATACCTTAATAATGGTATTCTTGACTCGATCAATTCACGAGAGATTATCCTTATCGCATGACAGGAGCCAATCATTGTCTCGGTTCGGCCGCTAGAACTAGTTCTAGTCCGCAGCTTAACACTTCCCCCACTTTATCTCTTTCGCTTAGAGTTACCTCAAACTGCATTGCAGGCTTTGGTAGAAACGAGGATGGGCTTGCTGGATGTTCTTGAATTGGCAAGTACAAGAAAATTGACATGTCCTGTGACCGAACAAATTCTTGCACACGTTGCGTGAAGTATGTAGGCGACAACCACTGCTCCAGACTACTGCAGGTACCCATGGGTTCCCATACTTCTAGTCGCAGTCTACCGGGTCCCAGTCTGTCACCAGATATTCATCCAGACCATCCATCGTCTTCATGTCTGCATCGTCAATTTTGAAACCACCGATATCGCCATTGGCAATGATTCGCTCTTTGGTGACGCTTTTGGGGAGCGGCACGAAGCCATGCTGAAGGCTCCATCGAATCATGAGTTGAGCCGGTGTGCATGAATACTTTTTCGATAGCGAAGTTATCGTGTGATGCTTCATCCGCAAAGCTCGAGCAAGAGGAGCATATGCTTCAATGACAATGTTGTGCTCCTCACAGAATGAGGTGATTTCTGTGCGGGTGTTGAATGGATGAACCTCAACCTGGTTGACGGCCGGGTGCACTCGAGGCTTAGAGGCCAAAAGCTCTTGCAGCTGGAGATCATAAGTACTAGTAGGCAAAGATGGCTTCAACGAAATATCAAACATACATGTTTCACCCCAAAGTTGCTGACACCTCCCGTCTTCACCTCTCCGTCAGCGATGGCATCTTCGACTGCCCTCCAGGAGTCAAGCCTTTTGCCTTTTCCTCCGTAAGGGCTGTGCAAGAGGAAGAGATCAATATAACCAAGACCACTCTGTTTCACTGATTGTTTGATAGACCGGCGCGCTGCTTCGTAGGAAGCATTGGAGGCAAGTTTTGAGGTGAAATGAATATCTTCTCTCTTCAAAGACAGAGTGTTTTGCGGACTACTTAGGAACGAATGCACTGCAGAGCCAACTTGACTTTCGTTGTGGTACATCTGGGCCGAATCAATGCTTCAATGAGGTCAGTACATTGAATGCCATGTGGCAGCAAGATAGGCGAGTCATACGCTAGGTAGCCAGCCTGCATAAGGTGTCAGCCTTGAGGGATCTCGAATGCTTGCGTTAGCTACCTCAAGTGCCCACTTGACCGCATTGACCGTTTCATTGCCAGAAGTCAAGTATACTCCCAAGTGTATCTGGGGCATGCTCAAGCCATTGGCAAGCTATGATTGATTCAGTGCCTGGCCCGAGTGGAACCGAAGACACATTACCTTGATGCGAGATCCAAGGGAGAACGACTTGCCCGCCATTGTTGCTGATACAACAGTCCTGATCGACAGCTGCCCATGTAAGTGTTTTCTTGACTTTTCCCCTTTCATTCGCGACGGGAAGGATTAAGGTAAAGTATATAAGTAATTGATTGGAATATGACGTTTGACCTCGGCTGAATGACTCCGCATCAAGCTGATCGACGTTGACTAACAACATACCGATTACTTTTAGGTGGATATTGACGCGTAGGCCATTCTTGATCTTCGGTCGTGTCCGGTGATGCCTCCGGTGATGCCTCCGGTGACTGAGGGTAATCTTCTCTGAACGTTTTTCACTGTCACACGGATACAGACCATGCCGTGGTCTGGAAGTAAAAATGCTTCCTTAGCCCATCTCAATGGGAAGGCTTACGAGGATAGTAATCACATGCTTGTAAGCAAGGCCTTACTTCTGATGTGAAGGTAATGGCAAGGAGACGAAAACGTACAAAAGCACGGCAGTGGGGCCTTCGTGGGCAAGGCTGCCGACTTTCAGCCTCTGCTGAGACACTTCGATCACTCACACGGTCCGAGAATTGTGTTTTCAATGCGCGATAGACCAAAAAGGCAATACAATCCCATGATTCCCCAGGAGCGCATTCAAGTAATACTTTTCTCATGAGTCAAGGTTACATTCTAGCTGCCTTTTACGGCCAATAATGAGCATCACATCGACACAGCCTCGTCGGCGAGTGGAATAAGGTAGCTTTTCTTCTTGTACAAACAGTAGCGGCTAGGTGGAGCCGCCGCAGATCTCTTTCACTGGTCAATCAATTTGCACGAATACGAGAGTAAAGAAAGGAAAGGTCTCGGAATGTTGCACTAAGTCAATATCAAAATTTGCCCCCGCTCTTTCCCTCTCGGTAGATGTTAGTGGTAAAGTCGAGAAGAGCTATGTTCAACTTCAAATCGAGATTGTTGTTGCAATTGGTAACGCTCAAGAATCAGAATGACCTTGGAGTCAGAGTCAAGTTATACTGTAGTGGTGTAGCACTGTACGGAGTACCTAATACATAATCCCTGCGATAATTCTAGTTCTAGCCGCCAGGGACGCTTAGTTACCGGCATCAGATCTGCAGATGCACCAAACAGCCAAACAGCCAAAAAGCTCAATACTCAGCCTTCAACCACTCTTCATCGATGTTGGCAACTGGACCCTAATCCACAAATCGTGATCTCCTTTCTCTCTTGGTACACTAATTCCTCTTCGATTACTAGAATAGTCATGTCTGGTTCTAGTCCGAGCTCGCCCTCATCCGGCAAGCACTTCTCCGACAGACCCCCCCAAACCTCAAACACCATCACTCTCTCTGAACCATCTGAACATCATGAACCCTGATTTGCCAAAACAAGTAGCTTCTCTAAATTAGAGACGAGTACGAGCGCGAGAAGATGCCCGGCACTTGAAGATATATGTACATTCGCCACTTGCTATACATACTTCCTCCCTTTGACACATCATGAACAATTCGGGAAGTGAGAGGAGCGGTAAGAAACTCAGAGGCACCCCAGTACGAACTTTGGGACAAGCAAACTCACATCAATCTTGTTTCAAGGAAGTTTCATGGACTTTGTAAGAGGTAGTGATGGAGAGGTTGGCCAGCAATTCCGGCATGGTTCTGCCTCTTACTCCAATCCTACTCCTCCATCAGGTGGCGAAGCACCGTTTCCCCAAGGTCCATCATCCAACGACCCACAGGTATGCATATGCAGGCTCAAACGTACTGCAAGCCACCCGCTGACCCCTGGGTAGTTTGACATTTTTGAATGGTACCCCAAATATCAGTCTTGCCAACGATACTTTGTCAATCACGCGCAGCAGAGCAACCCCGTCCAAGCAGTCGCCGCCTTTGTGAACATTAGCCTTCCTTTCCAACGTCCCTCAAACCCAATACCGGGCCCAGAGCCCCGCCTTTCCCCGGGCAGTCCCATGTCCCGGGGGGGCTCCTCCCCTCAGCAAACCTACACCGCTGTATCCCTCGTCCCCTATTTACGACGCCTCGTCGTCACAGGCCTCGACTTCCCTGGCGTTCTACACGGCTTCTTTGGTGACGATTGGGCCGCCGGAGTTGGCCCATTACACGAGCAAGAGCGGAGAAATTATCTCTTTGCTGCTAAGAGCGGAGGATGGGCGAGCGTCAAAAAGGATTATGATATGTTGCCTTTGGAGACAGTGCCGTTCCTGCGTCCCTTGCAAGGGCCGGTCATTGCTGAAATTGAGGCAGCAGAAAGGAGTTGGAGCGAGTGGTTGGCTATGGAAGATTGGATGGTGGGCCCCAGGGCACCGGAGAATATCGCACGTTTCACTCCTGCTGCTCCTCGGGGGCGTGGGGAATCGTCTCGAGGACAGGGAGGTCATCGTCGGTAGCGTCGACGTTTGCCAAGCTGTCTTGAAGCTATTCAATCCACAGGTGAGGACTTAGCGCGCAAGCTTCAATCGCTTCGCGCGATTACCAAGGACGGGAGGCAGGTGAGGTCGCTCCAATGATCACGATAGGTACACAGGAGCCCTGGAGGGTTTGAGGAGCAGCATTCAGGCGGCCCACAGATCTGAATATGCAATAAATTTACACAGGCAAGCAACAATTTTACTCTCGAATTACGCATTCTGATCTTATGCCATCTTTGTATTGTCTTATATTCTTGATATGAAATCTGCCGTCAATGCTCACGGTCCAAGCATCTTGAGATTTCTTTTCCAGACTCTCATGGTGATGTTTCGAATACCGTGCGTAGATGTCTTATGTCTCGTATTCCACAAAATATTTGCGATATCGAGCTCGATTCGCGTTTCTCGTTCACTGAACCAAATATGCGTATGGATACAGTAGTTTGAGAAATACGAATATGATACGCTATGAAACTGATGTGCCAGAGGTGGATTTGTTTCAAGCCTTTTCGAAGGAAGGGCGAAAGGCGATTTGGTGACTCCACTGCTTAAGACGACGCATTTACATCAAAGGTTAAGTCTTTGCAACATCTCCTTTCAGACAAAGAAGGATAGTAAGCATACGCGATCAGGGGGGTGTATTATGATGGGGTTGGACGAGGAAAAATTTGGATGGGTAAGTATGTGTGATTCGAGTGACTCGTGTAAGGGTACTACAAAATCATCCTTCTTTCCATTACTGCTGATCATGCTGTATGACTCGTTATGACCCAAAATCCCGTCACCAGTTCTTTGGAATATGACTTTGTATACTAATAATCTATTCAAGGGAGCTACAGATGTCTCCTTACGCCATTGGCTTTGAATCTCAATATCTATCCGATGAGCCCCATGGCTTGGTACATCACTCCATCAATTGTGGATAAAGACTGAAGCCTGACCGCAATACCGCCGTGGAGTAGGACCATGAAAGCTTGAGCGTACATTCCGACCCTATGGCCGTATCAACAATATAAATGATCCGAACCCAGTCTGTAAGTTTTACCTCCTAAGTCTTAATGATAGCTAGCTAGCTAGCTGGTCTCTGGCGATCCATTGTTTCTTGAGCTTTCTGGACATCCTGTAAAGGTGGATAGTGTATGAAGCATCTGACCTGTCCGCTGTAAGCTACTAAGCACGCGAATTGTATTTGCTTAGACCTAGGGACGAGCCATGTTCTCTGGGGTGGTTGTTGGACCTCTTTTAGAGTACAAATTCCATTGATTAGGTGGTAGTACTCCCAAATGAATTCTTCGTTCTGTCGGCGCTTGATGCACGATTCGAATCCCACAAGAGCCTTAGTAGCGCATACACGCTTCTGGCAGAGACTTGGATCGGCTTCTGGCTGGTTCCAGCGGTACTCATCGAGGTTGATGCAGAATCATAGAGCACAAGCCCGCAAATCTTGTTAAAGACACGAGTACTAGTAGGGTTCACTGCCCTGTGGGTCAAACCCCCTAGTGGGCCATTTGACCGATAGTCTCAGAACCGCCGAATTTGATATCTTACTTCTGCCTACGAAAATGTGGTAGTGAGCTACAGCTATAAGTTTTGTACCAAATTTCAGGCCGGTACTACGCGCGCTCTTGAACCACAAATTGGTGCTGGCCCACTGGAGGGTTTGGCCTAGAGGGCAGTGAACCCTTCTAGGGCATAGACGAAGAAAAGTCAAGAAAACACGGGGCCGAAGTGGATGATAAAAATCTCAAAGTGTCACGGGGCAAGGATTTTCATGTCCTTGTGCTACCTTCATCAGGCATTGTGAATTCCTAGGTAGAAGTTACAATAACCTTCTGTGGTGGATAGAGCTGTTGTTAGAATTGATGATGCATCGTAATTATGTACCTGGCTCCCTGGGATGTCCATACAGTGGTATTCCATTATGATCCTTGATCATTCTCTCGGTTTTTCTGTCAACAATCTCGAGATCAGACAAACCGTACACCGTCTTTACTCGGCGTCGACTCGTAGGCTTCAGACAGCTGTTCATATCGACCTTTAGCTGTTGCCATGTGGTGACTTGGATGTAATATAGGCGCGTAGCCGCTGTATTCGGTGGTGTCGTTATTAAAAACCATGGCTACGGTCGCTAAAGACGAAAAACTGGAAGGCTCATAGGAGACAAGCATCCAGAGAAAACTCCGTTGTCGCTTGCATTAGCGACCATGTTGGAGAACTCCCAATTGCCGTTCTTCCGGCGCATCAAGCCGCCAAGACTCCAGCATTCTGCAGAATCACGTCATGCCAAGCACAGCGAGAAATCTCTGACGACAACTATGTATTGACGACGAGATGGCATAGATGTTTTCTTTCTAGATTAGCAACTGTGTTCTTCTTTTCTTTATATACACAGAACATTTTTTTGTTGCCTTTGACATTGTAATGATGGGCACGGAAAAGGTTGATCCCTATGATTTCGACAACGAGAGAGGATGGCGAAGTTATCGTGTCCTTCGGCCAGGGAGGGGCATGTATCATGATGTTAAAAGAAGAATACCTTACTATTGGAGTGATATTACGGACGCCTGGACCTATAGGACCTTTGCCGGTACTGTTCGTATATATTTCGTAAAGCGAGTGAAAAGTCTACCTCCACATTGTACAGCTTCTGACTTTCGAGTAGTCTTTTACCTGCCTTGGCGTTCATAATAGATATGAACCGTAGGACAGGTGGATTTTACGGTGTCAATGAAGCTCTTTTTTCTTCTGCATTAGCATGTGTGGTCTTCAGCACAATCGGCGCTCAGCCACTTACCGTCGTTGGGATTACCGGCCTTATATCTCTTTTTAATTATACCATCTTTGATATTATAAAACGCCATGACACAGCACTGTACCCTCAATTCATGTCCTGGGTGGCCATATGGGCCGCTATATTCCATTGGATCTTTGCAATTTGCAATTTTTGTGACTACATGCGCTATGTGACGGATTTCTCCAGTCAGTCTTTTGGTGCATACGTCGGCATAATCTATTGCAGTATGTTCAGATGCCTTTCTTGACGGCTGTTCATGCCTGATCAAGCATGTAGTCAAAGGTGTTGAACTACTCATTGGGGAATTTGAGAGCGAAGGACCGACTGACGGCTTCATGAGCGTCACGATTGCACTGATGTTCTTTTTCACGGTCTATGCCTTGGAGCTTGTCGGTAATGGTATCTGGTTCCGGCCATGGACTCGGAATCTCCTTGGTGATTACGCGTATCCCGTATGCTTTAGTCTCGCATCTTACAAAGAAAAATTGCTGAATCGAGTAGATTGCGACGATTTTCTGGACCGGGTTCGCTCATTTCCCAGGACAATTGAGGGCGACAAACGTTTCCAAGCTGCCGCACACAAGGGCTTTCTACCCAACGGTTGACAGAAGCTGGCTCATCGACTTCTGGAATCTGGAAGTCAAGTGGATCTTCGTTGCATTGCCGGTTGGTTTCTTGCTCATGCTTCTCTTCTATTACGATCATGTGGGTCTTGTAGAGAATCTGTTTCAAGACGCAAAGAAGTTGACAGATGACGATATGCAGAACCAAAGCAGCGTCACTGCGCAAGCAAGGCACTTCCCGCTCAAAAAACCTGGCGGATTCCATTGGGACTTCTTCCTTTTGGGTTGCACCAGTTTTATTGCAGGCATCATCGACATACCATTGCCGAATGGGCTGGTGCCGCAGGTAGAACCCTCGAGCGTCGCTCGAAAGATCTAGTTGTTAATAGTGTCCAGGCTCCTGTCCACACTGATTCCTTGACGCAATACAAGAGCACGCTAAAGATAATCAAGACAAGTGACGGGGAAGAAATTCATCAGCAGGAACTGGTTGCCGAGAGGGTTATTGAGCAGCGAATATCCCATCTCATAATGGGCCTGGCAATCATCGGGACCATGACTGGACCATTGCTGGTAGTTTTGAATCTGATACCACGAGCGCTTTTCGCTGGTGTATTCTTTGTGGTCGGAGTAAGCACAAACCTTGTAAACAAACTTCAACGAAGGGCTGATTGGTCTCTCTAATTTAGTGGGGTGGTCTCGAGGGCAACGGCATCATGGCCAAGATACTATATCTCATTCGCGAACCTCGCTTTGTTCAAAGAGACGAGCCACTGCTGCAAGTACCCAAGAAAAGGATACTGCTCTATCTTTTCTGGCAAGTGTTTGGGATTACATCTACTGTGGGCGTTTCGCAGACCATTGCAGGCATTGGTAGCTTCTGAAGGTATAAAATCTACTTTCGCATGCTGATGATATTAGGCTTTCCGGTTCTCATCATCGCTCTCATCCCACTTCGCTGGAAGCTGCTTCCGATGATGTTTAGCGCCAAAGAGCTTCGTATCATGGATGCCCCCACTGCAGACAATGACGTGGTGCTGGCAAGTCTAGGTGGTAAGCCGCGAATGCCTGAAGACAAGTACGATGAAGGCACAGAGACCGCGAGTCCGGGAACGAACCAGAGCAGTAATGATATGATAGCACAAAAGGAAGAGGACAAGTGGTCGGCTGCGGAGCGAGGCGTGCCTCGTGAAGGCATGAGGGAACGAGGTGGAGGATGGAAGGAAGCGTAAAGATTCTTCATCCATTCCATGAGCTTGAATCATTTCAGTAGATCTTACAGTAAACGCTAGATTTGCCGGAACTTCCAGATTTTCTGGATTTTCCATTCTCGCCATTGATTGACACTGCTACTACGTCACTGCGCTAGCACTAGCTTCTTGGCATTCGAATGATAAAATCCACGCACCAAATCTACGGTTCAGTCTCGTTCAGTCAATGTTAGCCTATAGTAGATACCACAAGCGGTGCAGGCGAACTCTACCTTATTCTTTGAAGATGTTCGACCCATCAAAGGACCTCACCAATTTGCTTCCTCAACCATGAGTGTGCCCACACCGTGATGGCCTAATAATTCCTGAATGGTGTCGTACTCGAAGCTCGAGGGCCCTCAGCTACACCTTGAGCTCACATCCTTTTGACATGAGAGCTACCAGCGGTTGCTCGTTTAAGCTCAGGAATTTTTTGAGCTTGGGAATTTGAAGCGAGGGTCCCTATGGCTGCAATTCTGACTGCATTCTCCTGTGGCAGCAACACTTTTTGATGCATCAAATCTAACTGGTGCATTGAATGCGAATATTAACTGCAAGTAGAGACTTCTGTGCCGTCTCATTCAGTGAATGACCGACTCTGCAAAGGAAAAGACTTGACGGTCTTGTCTTCGGGTAGGCCATGGAAGCTCGCCTCACGTAAAAACGCGATTTTGTCTGGGAATACATACGGATTAGCCTGGGGGCTGTGGATCTCTGATTATACGTAGCTCACCCGCAGCGTGGTCAAAGTCGATTGACAAATGGTCTAAGGCTGTCAGATCGTCCGAAGAAGTACGTCCAGTCAAAGATTGTTCTGAGGTTCGTTCAGTCGAACAACGGTTTAATACCAACACAGGGCTCCGAGAGCTCGAACTCCGTCGTATCATGCCAGGCAGATGCACATCAAGTCTGACAACCGTCTTGGATTTTAGCTCGATTGGCCGGAAACATTCCACTACTGACATCAGCCTATCGAAATCCTCTGACCAACAGATAATCCATCTGGCTTACTTCTGTACTCCTTGTATTTCTCGGATGATACATTTGCGAAGAATAGGAGCCATTGGTGTCGACCACATTGCCAAAGCCTGAGGTACTGTAGTTCACTTTCTTTAGATGATTTCTTGCCTTCCCATCTCTTCGATGTTATTTCTTTGATTGGAACCTGGAGTTGGAGTCTCGCGCCTCGTCCCATGAGCAATTCCTGAAAACCTTCGTATTCTAGTACAGAAATCATCAGTAGTCCTTTATGACTGCATGCTTTGACTTACCGTCTCTTCCCTCGAAAGTGTATTCCTGTCGCCGCGATTCTTCCTTGAAAGTGCCATCCATGGCTCCCATATGTGGCGATCCAACAACAGAGAGACTGCGCGTACTGGTTGCCGAAGAAGAATATGACGCATCTGACGTTCTTCGGGAGACTGAAGGGCGCTGAGAGCTCAAATTATACGGTTCGATAAACTTGACTTTGTAGCTACCAGAAGTACTGTAGGCATCAGGGTGCTCGCTGTGGGGTATGATTCGCTCTCGCGGAGGGACTGTAAGCGTCAAAATTGCTCCACCAAGTCGACGTGACTGACGTACATAGGAATAATTTGATATTATAGCTAACAGGGGGTGTAATGACGATGAAGCGTCTGTTGGTCTGTTTGTCGCGCATAGACTCAATCTTTGACACTGGGTATGATATCCGACTCTCGGGCTTGTAAAAGTAGCTACAAAGCACTTCTTCAGCCATCTCCTCTATCGCAGACAGTACTCAACAGCAAGCTCACATTTTGACGCCGTTTAAATTTTCCATTACCATCTCAGACGAGGCAGACTCCAAGGAGAATGACGCTTGCCTTCTCTTCGGAGTCAACGACTCGCCCTGCACGAGATTCTGCGACGCCAATGTTGAAAATGATGAAGGGCTTGTGAAGATCTGCGACTGTGGACTTGTAGACGGCGACAAGTCATCAAATATTCCAAGAGCGTTGGAAGAGAACGCTCCGCTGGCAGCAGTATATGAACGCGAACCTAGGTCTTGCAACGAGTCTATAGGGTCGGCATCCGGTGAGCGGAGCAGAGACTCTAACGTATTTGAGCTGGCTTGTGACGAAGCGACCATAGCACTCTCGCCATCGCTGGACGTTGCGAAGGTCTCCCCGCACTTTAATCGCTTTTGCTTTCCTCCATGTGCCTTATCATCGTGCTGTTCTTGGATACCTAGAAGGTCCGCCGGAGTCTTGGCTCGCGGGCTATATTCTTCGTTGGCCCAGCTAGGTTGCCGAGATGAGTATGCGGGAAGGGTTGCATTGGTTTCTGTCCGGTTGGGAGGACTAAAAGATGGCATAGATGGTACCGACTGGGAAGATTGCCTGCTCCGGCTGTCTGTACTGTTCAGCGTTAGCTCCGACGGCTCGAGGGCCATAATTATGTCTCGAGACTCACAAAGACTTGATTGTGAGAGTCAGCATAATTCCGTTTATCTGGCTGTCGATATCCCTTCGCAACCTGTCAACGGTCTTATCCCGCAATGCCCACCGAGCTGCCTGTCTGGCACCTCTGGCTCCATCCTTCGTCAGTTTCTCGAATTGCTGCAAAAATTCTTCGCAGCGCTTGACGCAATCCTGACATTTGATAAGAGTAATCCTGATATTATCGAGGTCCTTGCTTGATGTGGCCAAAAAAGGCTCATCGTTCAAGGTAGTCTGAAGTTGCTCTAGAGAGCGCGCGACGGTATCGATCTTCGAAACGAAAGCTTTTGCCTCGTCCGGTGCACTTTTGAGCGATTCAACAACATGATAGAGTTTGAAAGCGAGGTCGACGGGCTCAGAAACGTTCCACCCTGGAAGGACCATGATTCACAGTGGACGACTTGCCAATCGAAAAGTCCAAATCGTCCAGAAGGACCGATGAGAAGCTGTAGAGTACTGCATGACCGATAAGGTCCAAGTCCATTGCCTTGTGAAAACTCTAATCATAGAACGGCTATGGCTATGGCTGTGCAGCGCATGGGAGGCTCACGCTTTCAAAAACGAAAAAAGAGAACGAGGCCTGGTCAGGTGGAATAATAGCAGATGACCTTTCTATCTCGTAGGATGAGGACGGAGTACCTTGAATGTGCACCTTGAATACGCACCTTGAATATGCACCCTCATATCTGGAACACTTATAAAACGATTGCATAGGCGAATAATCTTTCGCGCGCCAAACACGTGCCTCTTTAACTGGGAAAAGCCTCGACTGCTAAGCCAGCGGTTTATTCCGCACGCCCACTTGCTGCATCAAATGGGGGAGTGTGGCTTAGGCTCAGCCTCACGGCATAGTTCATGCGAGAAATCGAGAAGAATACAAAGGTCAGCTCACTTAACAGCAAGTTGTTCTTCCGTTGTGATTCATATGTTTGTTCGCGCGCTTGTCTAGATTGACGTACTGAACTTAGACCCACTCCCCACCGTGCCAAAGAAACAAGGAGCATGGGTTTCACGTGGCCACGCTTCTGGATCGATCATGCGCGTAACTTCAACTATAACTTAGTACAAGGCTGCAGACAGAAGACAATGATTCATGCTGATGAGTTCTTAGACATGGCAAGAACGACGAAATCTGGTTCTTGGATCAGTGGAAAAGTCGGGGTTTGGCTGGTGGATTGTACTCGTTGCAGGAGTCGGCTTTCTGACGGACGCATACGACGTATGTATCCATCTGCTCAAGAGCAGGAACCTCGCTCAAGGGACGATTAAAGTCTTAAAAAGTACTAACAGCCTAATCCGCCTAGATTTTCTCAATCAATACCATAATTCCAATGCTTTCCATCATTTACTGGGAGGGTAGACTTCCCACTACGCATCAGTTTGGGATGAATATTGCAACTCTGGTCGGCTCGATGATCGGACAGGTTATCTTCGGACTCCTGGCGGATCTCTACGGTCGAAGAAAGATTTATGGTTTGGAGCTGCTTGTCACCATCGCCGCATCTCTTGGACTAGCCACAGCATCCACTGGTATCCATAATTCGATGTCACTCATTGGACTCCTTATTTTCTGGAGGCTAGTCATGGGCATTGGAATTGGAGCGGTAAGTCTAATTCCAGTGGTTTCTCAACCTTCGTATTGAATTTTGATCCTCTCAAATTACTGCTATCACTGCATTGTTGTCACTCCAGACCTACGACATATTCGCAATCAGCAATGCTGACTTCGTACTCACGTAAAGGATTACCCACTCAGCGCTGTAATAACCGCCGAGTAGGTATTATCTGAATCTACTGGAAGAATATCCTAATTAATTCAGGTTCGCTCCAACGGAATACAGAGCCAGAATGCTGGCTGCAGTATTCTTCTTCCAACCGTTCGGCCAATTGATTGCTGTTCTAATGGCGTTCGCCGCTACCGCTGGTTTCAAATCCTACATAAGGATTGCGGGTGGGGCATTAGCGTGTTCTGTGGATGCCCAGGATCTCGATGGCATTGCGTGTGCCCGGAATGTGGACAGAGCATGGCGACTTGTGGCTGGTCTTGGCACTGTACCGGCAGCTGTAGCCATGCTTTTTCGTTTTACGATTCCTGAGTCGGTAAGAAGATGATATCTAATCTTTCTAAAGTCATCCGCAAGGGGTATTAGGCGCTGACTTCATTTTCATAGGTCTACTACAATCTCGACATCAGGAACGATAGTAGCGAGGCGATGAACGCCAGAGAATACTTCCCTGCTAGACATGGTGAGGACGAGGATAATATGAGTGACGGGCTACAACTAGACGAGTATGCATCCGCACCAAAAGCCGCTACTAGTGGTCACAACGTTGGCGCTCCCGCTAATGGACTTCGTCATACCGCCGAGGGAGTAGAATCCTCTCAAGCAGTCCTCGACGCCTATCCACTGCCAGAAGAGTCTAACAGAGGGTCTATCTTCGAGACCACTGGTGTCGAAGAAGCTCTCGAAGATCCTCACCCGGCTCAGGCTTCATGGGCGGACTTTCGGAAGTATCTCTTCACTGACGGGAACTGGATAGATCTCTTTGCAACGTCCATCAGTTGGATGTTACTTGACTTTACTTTCTATCTTCTTGGGGTCAACAGCTCAAGCTTTGTACCGACATTGTTCGGTGAGAGCATTGGATCAGGCCAGCCGCCGTATCGGATACTCATCAGCAACGAGAGACATATCATGGAGTCGACGTCTATTGGAGCTTTGCTTGGGAGTATGCTTGCGATTGCTGCAATGCATTTCTACAGCCGCAAGAAGGCCCAGACGTACGGTTTTCTGGTTCTGGGATTTCTTTTCATCATTGTTGGCGCTCTCTACATTACACTGCCGAGTACAAACGCGCACGTGGCTATTGTCGTGTTCTATGGTATCTGCCAATTGTTCTACAATTTAGGTTGGTGGTTGCCTCTTCATGTCTTTGATAAATGTTTGACTTGCTCTCGCTTTAGGCCCGAACACGACTACGTTCATCGTAAGCGTCAGGAATGTTGTTTTAAGTGTTCTTAGGATTGACACAGGTCTAGATCCCAACAGAAGCATTTCCGACACGATATCGCTGCACTTGCTACGGTATCTCAGCAGCCTGTGGCAAGCTTGGCTCTGTCTTTGGCCAAATTCTAGTAATGAAAGTCACAAGTACCAGAAAGCTAGGGGTCACTTTGATCTGGTAAATTCCATCTCGCTGAAGTCAAGAGCTCCAATTAATTTAGTTTAGCTTCGTGATTGTCATGATCATTGGTGCGGCAGTCTCGAGGTATCTTACTCCCGAGACTTGTAATGCTAATGGCAGAAGTCGGAGGCTAGAGGACCTGGCAAAAGGCAAAGCATTCCGGAATAGAATGGATAAGGCTGGGCGAGAGTAGATGTATTCGGACTCGCAGTTGTCGGCTCATCCACTGCGAGCCCCAGAGACGTCGAAATAAGCTCTGATAGCCTCACTTCTGCCAGATCTGAGTCAAAATATTGAGTCTGCAACTGTGCCAGACTTAGGTACGAAACCCGATGATAATGCTCTGGGGGAGGGTTCGAGAGCTAGGCTTAAGGCCCCCAAGGCTTATCATCAGCCGGATCCTGTAACAAATATGAGCATGAAGCCCGCGGATCACGACTAGGCCGAGAATATCAAAGCTGCAGTCGTACCAGTCAATGAAGATATTGAGCATGAAAGCTCGCCACACGTGGGCAAGAAGCCTATCAACAATGATGAGCCGCCTCTTTCTTCCCCCTCCACCGAGTCACACAAGGAAACACCCCCCTTCGCTGACACAGTCGTGCACGCCGCTCGAACGATGACGGCATAGGCAGTATGAAAAACTCGGTGACTAACGTAATGATGACACGAATTGGATAGATTGAGTCTAGTCATGTATGGCCATATTAGGTTTTCTCAAGGATTCCCCAAGGATGTTTGGCGATAGGATGAAAGGCCATGAATATCATGTTTTACAATAGCTAGATGTGTCCTATCTCCCTGCGAAGAAGCATTTCAAGATACACACGTCCTACCCTGATGATGGAAACTCATTATAGTACTGCGGACACTATCACTGGTATTGCGCGGTAGTGAGAGGATATGGCAAGCTCCGCAAGACCCTCATTAATATTATACTTGCTAGCGAGCAGTGATAACTGATAAATGTTCATAGCTGCTGAGAAACTATTGAAGAGGCTGGATTTGCATACTATGTAGTCTGGATGGCTCCAGTCTCAACAGTAGGAGCAGGGCTGTTTGCGTCACTTGGAGCCGCGATGATAAAAGCGTGATTGGTGGATAACTCACTGATTAGCTCAATAATGCGGTAAAGGGTAATTAACGTAACAGCAGCGTTGTCCATGATTCGCTTTCCGCGAGACTTGAATATGCATGCACCGGCCGCTACATTAATTTCATAGCTTTCAGGAAGACAGAATAATACAGAGTCGTAATGACCTCCACTTATCCTCCTTCGAGCTCTCGAAGTCGCCTCACTAGTGGGCCAGACCGCCAAATCGTCCAATGTATACCTCAAACGCAAGTTCCACGATCCATACCAAGTGACCCTTTCCCCCTTAAGGATTCGTCAGGACATTCGAATTATTTTAAGCTTGAGAAGCTTGGCTGGTCTGCGAAGTCACGGTTCGAGAATGTCGCATAGGGTCTTTGCTATCATAATACCTTTGGGCCTAGCGGCAGCGCCTGGGTGGAGTCTTGGGAAAAGTCCTAGTATTCAGGCAAGGCTGTTTCTTTCTTTGACAGAGAGTAGTGCTGGCAGAGTGAGCAAGAGAAGTCTTCGCTGATGCTATAAAGGTATATGAGATGTACCAATATAGAATATAGGAAATAGCGTAGTTGTGGATGATTGAGTCGGTTCCGGAATGGAAATTTGGCTAGGTAAGATCTAGTGCTAGGCTCGTCTGCAAATTGCTTAGCACTTCCTTGGAACTCGATAGACCCCGACTTTCACCCATCATTGTCAATGATTATCAGATCATGATCAGAAGCCGAACATGTTCACTAAGGTACTGTCTGTGAGATCTGGATGAAAGCGTTTGATGAAACTCCAAATGAATGCTGGAATCACCAATCATAAGAATACCACAATTTACATTCCATCTGGAGTGCCACGGAGTATTGGATGAACTCGACGAAATTTAGCTGAGTGAAGCAGTTGATCATTATACATGCTCCTTAGATATCACAAAATTGGATGGCAATTAACGACCGCCGAGTTGACCCTTCGGTATTGGCCTTATCCAGGAGACGAGAAGGTTGCCTGCAACTGTGATGACCCCAATAATCCAGAACGTTTGGCCGTAACGTTGGCCACTGTAACGTGAAATGAGCAGGAAGACTATCCCACCAAGATCACCGGCCGCTCCAGTGACACCCGTCATCAGCCCTGGATTAAAATAAGCGTGATGGCATCGTAAAATGCTTAAGTGTTTCGTTTCTTACCAATGGAGGTAGGATGCACATGAGGTACAAGCGAGAAACAACCCCCGTTCCCAGCCTCTTCAAAGAAAGCTAAGCCGGCAACAAGTCCAAATACCTTCGACTTTGAATCAAAATCCATGAAGCCGATGATCAAGAGAAACACCCCAGTCATGACCCCAAAGGCGTGAACTAAAATCTTCTTACCCCAGAGTGACCCTGTGTAGTGGTATATCAGATCGCTAATTATTCCACCTGCGGGACGGAAGACAGCATTCAGAATGCCAAACATAGCCGCCCAATTGCCGGATCCAGTCTGGCCGAGTGATGGAAACGTCTTGTCATAGTAGGCACCGAGGATCGAATTGACCGACAGCTCCGTGCCAAAAGAACAAAAATATGCCACGATTAAGGCCCAAGTGGATAACGATGTGATTACTCGTGTTGAACCTTGAACGGTGGGTTTCTCAACAAGTTCCCAGCTTGCCGCAGTCAAAAGATCGTCTTCTGGGCCATGAGTCTCGGTAAAGTCGGACTGTCCTTGCATCGATTTGAGCTTGACGGTATCATTTGATAGACCGCCAGAGTCGATGCTTGGAGCAGTGCCTTTGCTGCCCCCTCCAGTGGTGAAGAACGTATCTCGCATGTCAAGATGTCGTTGTACGTCACGCGCCCGGGCTGACCACGCCCCCGTAGGCGTATCTGGACAGGTCAAGATCATTACCAACGCAGTAACGGTAATCAGGATGAATGGTACAACAAAAGCAACACGCCAGGCGACATGGTCTGTCAAGTGTTGTCTGCGGACTAGCGAATCGAATATTGCTGGCATTACGAAGTATGTCACTCCACTTCCTGCATTACCAAATCCAGCCGCAAAGGAACTAGCAGTACCAACGACGTTCTTATCGAAGAAGCCTGCTGTCCAGACCTGACAGGGAATGAAGCTACCGCCTAGGATACCGACAAAGAATCTCAGGGCTATAAGGCCTTGTGGTGTGGTGACTGTCCCAGCAAGTGCTGTTGGGATTGCTCCGATGAGAAGGATTCCTGCAAAAGTCCATCTTGGTCCAAACCTATCGCATGCCGAGCCAGCCCCGAGACGGACAAGTAACGTTGAGACTAGGCCCAGAATATTCGAATTCGCAATGTCATTTTGGGACAGTTTCAGGTCCTTCTTAATTGTGTCCGTCAGAAGTGGCGGGAACGCATACCATGACCTTTGAGATTCTCAGCGTCGACTTGCTACACATGGAGGTCACCTACCAGAACGCCACAAAGAACCCCCACCAGGAGAGGAAGAAAACACGCCCGTATACATTGAATGGGTTCAAGGCAGGTATTGACCTCGCTTTGTGATTTACAGGGTTAATCGATGGAGCCTGCCACAATGCTGTGATCTGGAACAACATGACGCTGGACTTCAGCTAGATCAAAGCCTAAAGGGCACGAGTTGACCATTGGCTGCTGCAATAATCTCGGAGAGCTCTGTGAGCTCTGTGAGCTCTACTAAATAGCGATGTGTATAAATAAGTTCTCGTAGTCACTGGAAAAAGGGAAGTAGACGATTGAAAGGAAAGTTCGTGGTGTGCAAATCAATGTGTATTTGTTGCCCAAGCATCACGTAAATGTCGAATGATCGAGTCGCAACTTGAAAGATTCGCTGGCGTTGGATGTCAATTGTGCCGATACGAGGATGTAATCTTTCTCCACTGGGGACCATCTCAGAGGATTTAAGCCTAGCATTCTTATGCTTTATCGGATTGGCCCGCGTACGAAAAGAAGGCTAAAATAGCCGGCGAGACTAAAGATGGGACTTGACCTGTTCCTATGAAGTATGCAGAATGCCAGGAATCTTTGTGGAGTCTAGCCACCTCTCAAGGTAGAAGACTGTCTATCAGTATTACGCGTTTCCATACAGAGGACGTTGATTGCAATGGTGGTAACTTCAAGCACAGAACATGAGCAGCACCAAGCTCAGGAGTTAGGTGACCACGTGGAAAGGCGGTCATCCTGAATCCGAGAGACCCTATGCTAACCTGGAATCAATACAGATAAGATCAATGGAGACATATCATTGGCCAGTGGCCAAGTGTGTGAACTTGAAGCTTTCAAATTGGGTGTGAAACATGATGCGGCACGACACAATGATACAACAACCCAGCTCGGTGGAACCACGGCGGGAAGACGCACCCCGCAATTATTTCTCCGTAGCGTACGGAATACTCCGTACTATTCGTCCCCATCACATCGAGCGCAAGCCTCTCGCCAGAACTACCTTACAACTGTTGTATTGGCACAACTTGATCTGTCGCACCACAAGGATCAAGGTCTGTTCCCTCTGGTTGCTTCTCAAATATTCGGGCAAGAGGTTAGGCTTCAAGGCTGTAGCCCATCCCAAGTTCCACTGCTTGCACGTTTCGGAGTACGCTGCTTGTTAGTTCTTACCCGTTAACCCAAACATGCTTTACTTGATAAGATAAATCCTTGCATGGTGGCGTTCTGAAACTGGAAAGCCAACCCAAGTAATCTTAGTACAAGTATCCTTATAATGATTGAGACGTCATACACAGCAAAATTGGGCTTGACGTCCCTTTCGAGCCGCACCAATGTTATCATACTTTGTTCGAGTCCCGCACATAAGACCAACTCAGAACTCAAACCAGGAACAGATTGCACCAGTACTAGTGATTCTTGGTCCCTGGATCAAGATGCAGCGGCAGCTGAATTCAGAATGAAATGAAGTAGACGCACGAGCGTTAATATTAATATTCATGGAATCCATCATCTACCAGAGGATGCGACGCTGTAGCTTGGCGCACCAATACGATGTTCATTAGAATTTGCACCAACAATTGTACAAGCCGCCACGAAATCTTTCATCTCAAATAGGAGTGACCCAGAGACGTACTGCGACTTGTCACTATCCAACTGATACAATCGCTGCTGAATTGTATCGCAAGCTCGGCAAGGAGCTTGGTCCAGGGAATATTATCGCTAAACTCGGAGACAAACTTACTCAGGCCCCAGCGATAGTGGCGCGAAGTGACGACCTCTCTTCTGGACACTGCTACTCCAGAACAGGATTTTCACGACGGTGGGTTTACTGTGGGGAAAATGGGCCTAGCTACCGATTCCTCTACGAATCCGCTGCCGCCCGACTATACGACGGCAACCGCTCATATGGATGAAAAGATCAGCAGTACACAAATCTTCAATCACTCACCATGGGTGGTGCAACGGACCTCGGTGACAGTAGAGAGCACTCCCTTATATGATGATCATCGCTCCGACGTGGTGTCCATGGCCTCTAGTACGAAAAGTAGTGAAAAAAGCGCTGTGCGTAAGGTGCTAAGGAAGCTAGGTAATGGGCAGACCACGGAGCAGCTCGACGATGAAAAGAGTACTTCCGAACCAGGAGATTCGTTCGCGTACGGTACGCAGGTCATGATCGAAGGGGGTAACCCTAAGAGGCAGCGTCTTGAGATGAGAGGGCTTGAGCAAGCTGCAAGTTTGAAGAGATGGGTGGGGAACGGAAAGCCGGCAGAGCCGTGGGGCAAGCTCAGTAAGGTGATTTGAACCCTCCATGATCACATGGTGAATTAAGCTGAGTCGTGAAGGATCCAGAACTATGGGATCCAGCAGCAGACACTTTAGTCTATCTTGGTTACCAGCGACCTCAACCGTCATTTCGAGTCAAGTCATCTATCTTGGAAGAGACCAAATCCGAATTTCTCCTCTATTTGCTGCAGGACAGTTATCGGCATGCATCAAAAGCTCCTTCAATTATTGCTTCCCCTGTGACCCCTCTACGCGGCTTGAGGGCTCTCAGGATAGGCAAAAGTTCTCGACAAGTTCCTCCCTCGGTAATGGAAATTGGCAATCTTACCGATGAAAACCATATTCGGCACGAGATCCACTTTCCAGTGCCAGAAGATGCCTCAAGGATAGAGATATTGCGTTTTCATATCACCACTCGCAACTTCATGGCTCTACTCCACAACAAGCCATTGACTGGATTGACGCTTTATCAAGCCCTTGTAGACCTTTACGAACGCTTACAAAAGTACATGCCGAAAGAAACTAATTGTACGGACACGCTCACTAAGTATTTGCTCAAAAACGGTCTTCATAATGTGTCCAACGATCCGGCAGCGGCCGCTGGACTTCTTGCTTGGTCCGATGACTTCGAGGTGCAGTGGGAAGAGGGCTGGCGGGAAGGGTTTGTCCATTGCTGCGGCATGTATGACCAGCTGCGTAGCCTTCCCGAGTACCGTGACATCTCCTCCAATACGCGCTCATTAATTGAGCAGTCACATACTGAGCTTCAGTCCCGAATTCGGCAAGCAGAGGATCGTTTATCTGGATTTCGATGTGATGTTCTGTGGCCTGCATCCACAAGGACACCACGTCCAGAACGCCTCAGCTTTGATCGCTGCCGGCTCTTCCTGACGAAATTCTACGAAGCAAAATATAAGACGTGGCCTCCACCAGCACAAGCAAATTCTTGTGGAGGATGGCTCACACGAGACATCGCAATGGATTTGCAGAAAGATTTTGGTGCTCTCTATGACTTTTTCGTAGACAGGAACGTGGTCTGGGACGGTATTACAGAGTCGGGAGAGCGTCATCGGAGTCTGATCAACGAAAGAAGTCAAGCTCTTTTGACAGTCAACACCGGCGAGGTGTCGCTCGCGAAAATCTTTACCAATTTCGATCACAAGCATCAGTATTCCAACATTCCTTATCCCTATCCACTTCTACCCGCTCCTGTAAGCAGCACGGATTTAACAAAGCTCACGCAATCTCTATTTGGGAGCAAGACGAAAGCGGTAGAGAAGCGCATAGCCCAAGAATACTCCGAAGCTAGCAACGCCGTTATTCTGGGTCAACAAGTCGTAATCACCAATGGCTTGGTAGAAGCCTTTGTGCGATTCGAGAAGACAGATCAGCTAGGAGATACAAACCTCAGAGAGGCAAGGAAAGGGCGATGGATACTCCTATATTGTGTCTTGCAAATTCTGTCAACAATTTCCGTTGACACGCCAGGATTGTCGTTCAAGGACGTCGACTATTTTCTAAGCCCATGTCTGACAGGGATGCCACAATGGAAAAGTGAAACTTCTGAGGGGCTCGACTCGGCTCGCTCAGCAGCAAGCTATTGCTGGAAGGCTCCTCTATCATGGACGTAAGCGATCCAAAGCGTGAGACCTACTGGATACGTTATCCTGAGGAACTCTTACGATTGTTTTGTGAGTGGTTGACGGACCACATTGACCGATACACAGTGACTGCAGACGTATGGTCTCTCTTTGCTCTCCCAGCAGAGTCGCGCCATAAAGTTGAGATGCCTATTGCTTTTGCCAAGCCACGTTCGAAGCCTCGAACGTCTCACAACGTTTGCATGGCTTATTCGCAAATTCATCGACGCGCCCATAGCATCACTTTCTCGGTGAACCGATGCTGGATTCAACGACTCCACTCACACCCGTTAGTTTACTAGGATCATGCCCGAAGTTTGAGGGGTGCCGTTCACGCGGTAGCACCGCCGAGGACCTGTGCATTACAGCTGGACTCCTGACGTTGTCTCAAATCGGAGAGTAATACGCATGACCAGGCCCCGAAAACTGACCAGGTTGGAGCCGCTTTGGGTTGGGTTGCCGGGGCACTATGATTTAGAAAATGGGAATTGGATCGTTTGTGGTTTACAACTTACGATTTCCAGTGAACCTTTGCTGTTACAGACTTTGGCCTGGTTGTGTATGATCGAATGTCTGCTCAGCGAATGGGACCGCATGTATAGCACCTGAGGATATTGTATGGAATGACTCTCGGTATGGTGACCATCAGACCTACCTGACGAGTACCAAAAGGTCCTTTGGGCGCAAGCTATGAATGCTTGATATATATGGGACTCAATTACAACATGACCGAAGCGTTATGATGTACTACAAGACCTGAATAGAAAACGCGTTGAGGCTCACAGGTCGACTCGCGTACAAGTGTCGTGGTATTGTCTTGCAAATCGTATTTCAACAGCTTAAATAATTCTTCTTGACACATCATGCTTATAATAACGACTCCATGTGTGTAAAGCTATGTGAATAACGGCAGCCACAATGAATTGCATCTAGGTGTCTTGTTTGGATCTCTAATTTGTCTGATTAAGGGTGGCCCCAAAGACTTGGAGCCTTTCTCGTCGACATGGCCTCCCGATTGCTGCGGCCATTGTTATGACATTAGAGATTGATGTGGCTGACAGTCTAGGCAATCGCTACTAGTGAAACACTTATCGATTTCATGATTGTGTCACCCCAATTTTCTGCTGTGACCCATGCGCCATCTTTGGTCACGTGTTCAGCCTTTACTCTCACTCTTATCCCTCCATGCCAATCAAAATTGACAGCCGATAGCATTACAGCATTGAAAGGTAGCTGCAAGAACATTCCGTCAGGGAATCGAAGAAGTAGCCTGGGTTCGGGCCATTGAGAACCTTAGCGCTGTCATTGATTCCAAGTCCGCCGCCAAGTATCGTTTTGGTGCACGCCCAGACGACTTGCTTGCCTCTGTCGTAAGCAAGCCAAGAAACTCCAATCTTGCGAGAGAGCTGGTACTGCCCAGTGGACAATTGCATCAAAGCGTTATCCTGACTTGGTTTTCCGAGAACCTCAATGGCCACGGTCATAGGTTTGAAAGGTTCATTGTCATCAATGCTAGTCAGCCAGCAGACCATTTCCGGCTCCTGCTCGAATTTCTTGCCAAAAACGGCCATAGCGGTATATACTCCATGATGCTGGGTGGCTTGGAAAGCATCTGGGCTCGTGTCCCCCAACTCGATGCTAGACATCTTGAACTGTGGTATTGCGAGCCAGTCGCAGCGTGCAGATTTGAAGTCACAGTCAGACCAAGAATCGAAGTGCAGTGCTGCGGGAGGCGTGGACACACGCCTTAGCCGAAATGTGCGAGTTTGCCCAATGTCGATCTCACTTATGCCGGAAAATATCGCATGTTCCAAAGGCGGTCTAGAGCCCCAAAAAGTAGAATCGCCTTCTGTGATCATTTGACCCCCGCCCTAGCATTGTTGGAACTAGTGGTAAATCTGAAAGCTCTTTACACCATGACTGAAGCTATTGATCTTGATTAGTTGGTAAATGCTTAGGAACGGACGACACCTGCCTTGGCGAAGGCAAGCCGCATATCCTCCAGGCTTATTCGCAGAAGGGTAGTTTCCCCAGCCATTATATTCCCTTGAAAATCATCCACCGACATTAAGATGCTATCCAGAATCATCGGTAGATCATTTAAGACCAGTACAGTCAGTTCGACCATTCGCAATGGAATTAAGACACATACCTGAGCATAGATTCTGCAGATCACGCTGAACACCTGCAAGTCGACCCCATGTTCTGCTTGCCATATTGTGTACGAAAGTATTATCACGGACCCGTTTTTCTCTTTGCTCCTCCGTGTCCCATTCTTCCGTTAGCCCATGAACACGGCCCATGATATTGAATCGACGATGGCTTCCCGTCTTGGATGAATTATTCGTCTCGGCGTTGTTCGTCACTCAGCATTTAATCCAACTTTCTCGCATCAATGTCATATTATTGGTTCACGCAACGACGCTTTCTGACAGCCAAAAGAACAGGAAATGAATTATTCTCGTAATGTACATGAATTCCAAGTCACAGCCCTTAGCAGTACACCGTTCACGCATTCTATTGATGGTTTAAAAAGTCGTTGGACGCACTCCATTTCATGTGCTCAATTCCCTGATCTGAGCCCTCCACGCCGCATAGTCAAATATCAAAGGAATCAACCCGATTTCTCCTTCCCTTTTAAGACGCAATGACTTTGGATCCCACCCCCATACGCAAGGCCTAGAATTTCGTGGCGATACTATAGGTCAAGCAGCCAGCAGTGATCGCTCCGCCGCGGCCTTGATTGTTACATTGCTTCCAAGCGCTGTGCAAGATATCAGCGCACTGGTTATTTGGGACGGGTGTGGCGAGATTGTATCCTCCGTTTGGAGTACAGTTGGGTACAGAAGTAACGGCGATATTATAGACATCGTCCTGGTTGCCCTCCCAAGCGGGATAGACGAATGCGATATCGAACGTCTCCCGGCCTTCCGTTCTATCACCGGCCATAATTGTTTCTGCGATATTAATAGGGCCTTTCTGGACGGTGCTGTCAGCGTATTGGCTGCAGAAAAACGCGGCTGCCTTTTGTAGCTCTTCCTCATGGGAGTCTTTAACGGGGCCTGTCGGAGTC
>JASZXT010000348.1:0-27357 GCA_035521555.1 Lecanoromycetidae sp. Uapishka_2
AGATGGATACTGTGACCACATGGGAGAAGGCTGCCATGCGAAGCGTGATCCTGCCCCGGTTCCGGACATAGATGGATACTGTGACCACATGGGAGAAGGCTGCCATGCGAAGCGTGATCCTGCCCCGGTTCCGGACATAGATGGATACTGTGACCACATGGGAGAAGGCTGCCATGCGAAGCGTGATCCTGCCCCGGTTCCGGACATAGATGGATACTGTGACCACATGGGAGAAGGCTGCCATGCGAAGCGTGATCCTGCCGCAGTTGCTGACGCCATCGTTGGAAATGGTGAGTCGAAGGACTCTGCCTGATCGATCAGTCGGGTTTCAATTTTTGCTTTCCTTTCTTGAATTTAGAGTTGTGGGCGATGAGCATTTGCTTTGACGGATGGGTGGGGATGGAAGCATGTCTACGTTTTGAGTCTTAGGAGATCAGATCTGCTCGTGCAATTGATCAGCATATAATTTTTCGATACTTCCTGTGGTTCCCGATATGCGGTTCATGGTTCATGTCTATTGTCTGACCACATGAAGCGATGTTCTCAAGTCTCAAATTCTCTTTCATCAACGTTGTGTCGTTCCATTTATCGGCTCTCAACATCCTGACCCTCTCTTTTTGTATAGATCTTGAAGCAGACTACAACTGCGATCGTCCCGGACAAGGCTGTCATACGAAGCGTGGACCAACGGCAAAAGCGGAGCCTGAGGCAGCCGCGGAATCTCATTCTGAGTTCAGTACGTTTACCCTTCGCCCTTTCAATTGCACATGCTGATGAATCATTGGTAGATTGCGACCGTCCTGGTCAGGGATGCCATGCGAAGCGTTACAATCCAAGGACGCTTGCTGGAGTGCTCTAGGCACGGCAGACTACATACGACTCTGATGATTTTAGCTTCGATCAGCATTGCACGACTCAACACGATCTAGGCACGCATCTTTCATGCAAATATCAGCTCCTAGGATATATTTTCACAATAAAGGAGTGGAGCCACCTGCACATACCCCTAATGTCACATACACCTTTTTCCTTCCAAGACAACATATTACGGTAATCCCGAGCCAATTGCATACATCTTAATCCTTCGATACATCAAGTGCCTGTTGTCGGCTAAGTACCGCTGGTCAGAGGGGAAGCATCATCAGGTAGCATCGCTTTCAACTCCTTTTCCTCGACATCTCGATCCTACGACCCATACCTCAGCATTCCCTACAACGTTGCACCAGCCCTTTACAGATCGATCGCGGGACGATGGCATTCATGCAATCAGCATCGATAGTAACAATACTATTCATGGAAATGATTGTTTTTGGGAGCTGGGAGCCAAACAGGCATTTCGATACCTTTCGTGGACATCAATCATTTCAGGTTCATACACTTTCTTTTTTCGGGATAGGCTTGGGAGGCTCAGTGGCATATGCAGATATCATTGCATTCGCATAATTAATCATCTTCATTCTCATACTATATCGCATGTGACTGCCGAGAGCATAGCTGCTTGTTCATAAACGTTCGCCGAAGATGGATTGTAAACACTGTACCTTATCATGCATGAAGACAATTCATGAAGTGAAGGTCAATCGAGGATGATGCTAAGGGGGATTTGCATTGAAGCAGATCAAACTGTTCTGTCAACTATGCGTATTCGTTGGAAGGTAATCTTGGAGGGGGATCTTGACAAAAACCCATCAGATGTCTGAATCCTAGATATCTGTTGGGACCGAGGATTTCACCTAAAGCCTTTACCTGTCTTGAAGAGTGAGTAGTATGAGAGTGAACGCGAGGTTCGAAGCTGCAGCAAATGGGTCTGGGACTAAGGTGGTGCTATTTTGACGCACCTCAGTTTGTTTGGCCCATAGGGAGGCACATAATTTGCTTCCATAAGACACTGAATATAGCATAATCGTAGACTTCAGATCATTAGCAAGGCTCTGGAAGGAACATTCATCTAACATAGTGTAATTCAAATGACCATCAGAGCATCTCTTCGTCTACATCGTCGGTAGTCGCAGCAGAGGGTTGCGATGGTAGTCCTGGAGCATAGTGTATCTGCTGGCCATCGAACCTGGACAAGTATTCATTGCCCTCGACAGATTGTCGCGGGGCTGCAGAAGGATGATAGCCGAAAGCAGGCTGCAGAATTCCTTCGGATCGTCTGGAAGATGCATTCGCTGCTCGAACCTCGCTCAGGTATCGAATTCGGGCAAGCTCCTCTTCTTGCGCCAATGTTGTGCTCTGATACTCGCCAAGTTTGTCCGCCAATTCCTGCCCTCCATTTCCAGCATAATTTGGTGGTACGATCCGCCAAAGCTCAATGAGCCGGTTCCTTTGATCCTCGTCCGCCCCTTCGAAGAGAGCGAGCTGAGAGCGAAGAAGTGACGAAGGTGTAATGCCATTCTTGATCAGTGCTCGGGTGGCTACGTCCTGCTTTGGTGGTTGGAGAGGATGCAGGGTATGTGCGACATGGGATGAATGCGTGTAATGCTGCGATATGCTGTATTTGACTGGGGTAATTTGCTGTTGAATATGGACGGGAGTGACTGTCTGATGATCATTACCCATCTCCTGAACATCATCCCCCGAGAGGCTCATGTTCTGATGGAACATCTCTGCTAGTTGATGAGCAGGCATATCTCTTGAATTCTGCGGCATCTCGGCTTCATGCTTTTGGGTGTAACCGTTGCCTCTACTGGCACGATCAGCAACTCACACACCTAATATGCGAAAAAGAGAATATACTGCCACATCGTCCACAGATCTGAGTGTGCCTTGTCGATGATAGACTCGAGATTCAAAGCTCGAGGTACTTGTGCAGGAGATCAAATGTCGAACAAGAAAAGCTGTTGTTAGGAGCGCTCGAAGACAAAGAAGATCAGGTAGACACCTTGATGCCAGAAAGTTGACGTTGTTGCTATTGCTTTTATGCTATGTAAGGTATTTTGCCTAAGATCTAGCCTGAACAAAGTCACCCCTGTGGCTCCGTTTGAATCTAGAACTACCTTAAGATATCTGTGTTGTATCAACCCGTCTTTTCTTGAAGCGAATGGTAAGCGCTTGGATGTGAGTGGTTGTGTATGTGCAAGCCCGTGAAAGAATTTTGCATCGAAATACAATCAGAACATCAGGTGCATTAAGAATTTACCTCGCTTACCTAAGATAGAAAGTACTCTAGCACCCGAGCCGCTGAGCCTTACCTAGTTCTAGGTTTAAATAGAATAAGTCAACTAGGAGGGCTCGAGGATAACACATAACGTCGAAGCTTACATCAATCGCTATCCATCATGTCCAACCTTGTGGCATATGACAGCAGTGATGAGGAGGATGTTTTGAATATCATGAATGAACAGAGCCAAGGCCACCCACCTTCTGAAGTACATCTACACCACTCCCTGCTCATATTGTGGCCAGTCGCTGATTGAATAGACCTCAGGCCCCAGATACAGCTGAGAATCCAGAGCCTGCAACGCAGACCCTACATAGTAAGCACCTTTGATGGTATACTCACTTCTACTGCGGCTAAAGTTCCTAGACGGAACGGCGCATGGTTCCTTGAGGCCATCGGGGCCAAGCAATGAGCCCGATCTTTCATCCTTGTGCGCCAATGGAGCTATGCTAGGGCCAGCTGGTCCGCCGTCGCCTACTAGCCAGAATAGCAATACCATTTCCTCCCCATCTTCTCCATATACTAGTCAGCGAGCGACTATTCGCAGCTTGACGTTGCCCGCCGATCCCAACCTTGATATTCCACCTTCACCTCCAGGCTCTCCAACCCCTGGCGCAGACCAGAAATTCGTCCATTTCCTGAAGCTCAAGAAGCAAGGTGTACACTTCAACGCGAAGCTAGCTTCTTCCTCCGCGCTCAAGAATCCTAGTCTGCTGCCTAAGTTGATGAATTTTGCTGGTGTGGAAGAACAGAAGCAGTATGCTACAACCTTACCCATGCCCCTGTGGGACCCTGCAGGATTTTCGAATTGGGCATACAAAGAGGAATTGGCGAAAGATCAGCAGATGGTTGCCAAGAGGAAGGAAGAAGAGCGAAGCAGAGGTTCACGTGAGATTGATTTTGTCTCTGCCACTAATTCAGTACATTCGAGTCGAGCCGGCACGCCTGGCTTGGCAAATGGCTTGAGAGGAGCGAAAGGCAGTGCTGCTGAGAGGATAATGGCAGATTTGGATCGGAGAGGAGGAAGACCAGACACAGCGCGATCAAGAGGAAGCTCGAGGTCACCGAAGAGGCGAAAGCGATCGCGCTCCAGGTGAAGCAAAGGTGCGGAAGTATCCTAAAGATCCTTGAGAAAAAGGTGTGCGGCCTACAGGCCATTCTGGCTACGTTTCGTACTACATCCTGGTAATAGAGTTGATCTATTATTTGTCCAAGCTCGTTAGGCCCAACCTCCAAGCCGGCATTAAGCATGGAAAGGCCCGATATTTGGCTATTTCTGTGACTCGTTCGTTCAAGAGACGAGCGGTCGCGGTATATAGGAGGGCAGAAAGTTCTGCGAAATAGTGTTTCCCTAGTAGGCGATTGTGGCTTGAAACATGGGCCAATGTAGCGCCTTGAAAAGACGATCTTCGAGGTCCACTTTCTCATTTGTTGTCAGTAGATAGTGGTCTGGATGCATTTCACGCTGTTATTTCCGCTCAGGCGGGTCCCTGTCCTCACGATCCCTGATCAATGTGGCTTTTCTTTGTCCTTGCAATGCTTGAGAGATTTCCTCCCTACACATACTCTCATTGCCTCACCTTGAACGCGATTGTCAGCGTCGATACTTGAGCTATTCCAGTTGGCAGAGCAGGGAAGGCAGCATGAGACCAGGACTTGCACTGTCGGCCCTTGTAATGACATGCTCTAATGCCAAAGCCGTCAAGCCAGGAGAGTGGAGCAGATCGTCTACCTTACTAATTACCGATAATAGGGTACGATCCAGTTTCTGCAGGGGAAAATGGATCAGGAATTATGGAGGAGTCGATGGGATTGGTAACCAATCTCCATAGTCTACACACTGAAGCTGCAATACTTGCTGATACCTTACCGATATCCCTATGCCTATCGGACTGGCCTGAGCTAAATTTAGAGTCGGCGTGCGACTTGAGGGCCAAAAGGGGTTACGCCGAAGGCTGGGACAGACGATTGAGTAAATGATCTTCATGCGGGTGACGCAGGGCCAAGTCTGCTCAGTCAGATTGAGATTTGAGAGGTTTTGATGGGTTAGTGCGTTTTCACTGAGCGCAAGGCCATGCCTTAGTCTGCCAACGCCATGCATGATGCATCCAAAGTCTATTTCACATGTATATCAGATAAAGTATTCTTACGGTAAGGCATGTTCGACGGGGTAATGTAGCCAGCTGAATATCATACCCTTCTCCAGTAAGGTGTCCAATATCCAGTATCCAGTACAAGCCGTATGATGTCTTTGCTTTACCCTGACAGACTCTTGCTCTTGGTATGTTCCTACCAGTACGAGTACTGAGCGTATTATTACCTTAGCTCGCCTTGGCATCTCTGATGATCTTGCTTAAGGTAAGGGTAAGGGTAAGGCTTAGGCTAAGAGTTCGGGATGACGCTGAGGGGAGGGGCACAAATTTGGCCCCGAGAACCCTTACCAGGGTTCATTAATAATCTGGCTAAGCCTATTCCATTTGATCTTGAACCAAGGTCACCTTAAGCTTTTTATGTCGGGAGACGGCAAGGAAGCCTGGCTCGCCTGGATCGTTCTAGATTCTACATTCTGGGAGGAACAAAGGAACGTGCTACCTGCTACCTGCTACCTGACACATGATTCCACGCCCCTCTGCTCAACTCTGCTCTGTGCGGAATTATTCCCATACAATAGTACCATTACCATGATGAAGGGGAAAGAAAGCTTTTCACTGTCTTCATCATGACACTCGGACAAAGTCGTATGATTCTACAGGTAAGAAGAATTATGGAAAGCATAGAGCATACGGAGTAGGGCTACAAAATGTGCACAACATGAGGTAAAGGTGCCCAATCATGTCGATCAAAAATTACCTCCTCTACCTTATCCATAGAACTACTGTACTTACCTTACAGTACTTCAGAGAACAAGGACGGAAAACTGTAAAGGTCCCATGAGCAATCAATATTAATGGGATCTTTCCTACCACACAAGTAGTCTCGTAGTCTAATTGTCTCGTAGTAAGGAAGTGAGGTAGTGAGGAGGTGAGGTAAGGTAGATGGTCTTCAGTGTTTCCATTTTTAAGGTAGAACTAGTTCCAAGGTACTTGCAGGGCCGTTGATCGACGGATTCTAGACCGCGAAAGGCACCCTCTTGGCCTCTTCTGTTGCTCTGATGCTCTTACCTTTGTCCCATTCCCATATTCCTATATCGCAAGACCTGGATTATTCCCGGCTTTCTTACCCACTGAATCTTACCACTATTTACTTTACTTTTACCAAAGCTACTACCCTCGCTACCCAATGGGAGCCACTCCAATGACCTCCGATCTAATCCTCACCAATCTCATCCACAACCGCGAGCTGGTCCGCGCGATGAAGCAATCTATACCTCCAATATAGAATCATCCTCACCCTCTTCCACCGCACACTACACCTCTCCATACTCACCCACGCTTCCTTCCATTCTCTTATCTCTTCACATCTATAAGTATCAGAAACGTTGCGTAAACATAACCATTTCGCAATACAGACACTCCATCTGCTTCAGCTATTCTCCTTGTCAATTCGGTCAAGACCCGGCAGTTGCGCGCGGTTGACCAAAGAATTCGAGATCGACCCAAATGATACCTCTTTTCAAGCCCGCCGTCCCTGTCCTAATCCGCCGAGAAGCTTGTCGCAGATAGCCGAGCCATGGGAGGAACACGAAAGGGCAAGATGACCAGGGTGAAGAAGCCCAAGGGCGCAGATGCACTGGTAGACATGATGGAGAGAACCACATTGTGCGTCTCGGGACCAGAACCGGGAGTCGCAGCGCACAATGGGGACGAGAGCTTCAAGGAGACTGTTGGGCAGCATTACTCGGCCGTGGAAAACAATGCTGTCGAACAGCTAGTGCGGCTCAAGCTCAAGCTGAGGGATGCCTCTACGTACGACTTCTGGAGTCTGCTCATGCAGGGTATGACAAGTATAACAGGCGCTCAATACGGATTTGTTACCAAACGAATCCTTGTCGACGACCAAAATTCCGCCATTGAGATGCCACCAATTGGGGAACCTGGATCCTGTCTATTAGGCGTTGCCTTCTATTACAATGATGGGGAACAGCTCGAGAACCTCCATCGGGATTATAAGTATCTGGCGTATGGTGCGCCATGTCACAACATGAAGCACGACAAGGTCTTTCTGATACCAGAAGGCTTGCCCACTTTTGTTCTCAATAATCCCAACCAATTTCCAATGCCAACGGAGGCCTATCTTGGGGTACCTTTGTTCGTTGAAGGCAAGTGCATCGGACACTTTGGCATGATGTGGACTTTGAAAGGAGTGGACAATCTAAGGTTGGGCTGGGCTTACATAGAGATGCTCCTACACTCTCTTGAGGATGTTATTCTTGAACGTCTGGTCGAGGGGCAGAGCTATGTAAAGGACGTGGATAAGAACAAGCTCAGCAAAGTAATCCCTACAGAGGCAGTCACAGCAGCGCAGTCCTTGAAACCCTACGCCCGGAGCTTATCTCACGAGCTTCGCACTCCGATGCAGGGTGTAGTTGGAATGCTAGATGTGATGCACGCCACAGTACAAGAGTCCCTGGAAGGTCTTTCGGACGCGTCCGTTCGAAAAGTCTTCAAGACCTTGCGAGAGAACATCGAAGTCGTTCAAGATAGCTCACGAAGAGCTGTGGAGGCTGCTGACAACGTGGTCCATGCGTACGATCTCAATATGCAAGTCCCAGACACCCCAAATCCCCCTAATGACGACGAAAGCATGGTGGATGTGCAATCGATGACTTCTTCCAACGGCAGAGGAGCAAATCCAACAATGGAGGGCAAGACAGTCTTCTTCCGGAGAAACAAACGTCAGAGGACCAGCGACTCTGGGAACATTGCTCCTGCTGCTAAGCATCGACATTTGGACGCCCGAAATTCAGCGTCTCGAGAAATATCCCCTCACACTGCCTCCTTACGAACGGCTGTAGAAGAGAGCGACGACATTACAGGCGGAAAACAGGCCGTCACCAGTCATACTCCAGCCCTTATCGAGCCCGATATTGCTTTTGACATGTCCGAGTCCGAGTCGGTGATGACTCCTGGGCTGCGACACACGAAAGTCCGCGATTTGTTACAGTTGATCATCAACGAATCTTTGAGGGTTGGGGGTCGGCCAGAATCAGCAGTCGCCGAGGACACGGATGGTGGAGAGATTATCGAGGTAAGAACTAGAGGTTCGAATGGGGACCCATGTACCAAGTTCATTGAATGGTCTGTGGATCCCCAAGTGCCCGAGACAATATTCGGTAAGCGGTGACGAGAATGGATCTATACATGAATCAACAATTAACGGCGTTACAGTCGATGAAAGGGATCTAGCCAAGCTCGTGTCTTGCGTGTTTTTGAACGCCATAAAATTTACTGAAGAAGGGAGAATATCGCTGAGGGCAACGCTGACTTCAAAGGCTAAGTTCATTGTCATCAACGTTCTCGACACAGGTCCGGGCATCCCACAAGCTTTCCTACCATATCTATTCAAGCCTTTTTCACGCGAAGACGACTCCCTCACGCGGCAAAAGGAGGGTTTGGGCCTCGGGCTTCTCGTTGCCAAAGGCCTCGCCCGTAAAATTGGGGGTGACCTTGTATGTGTCAGGTCTGACACAGATGGGCCTCGGAGAGGCTCCGAATTCGAGCTTCGAGTACCACTTTCCTCAGCCGGCTCTACCAGCAGAGCGTCAAGTCCAAGCCGAACGCCAACACCCGCCCACTACGATCCTGAAATTCCAGCTGCAAAGTCGCGTGTCCGACAAACATCCTCCATAGAGCGCTCACGCGCTCCTCGCAGCCAAAACACGCCCACCGGCAGATCTTCCGATCCATCATCCTTCGCCAAAGCCGTCTCACCCCTGGATCCGACGTCACAGTCGCGGCGGAATAGCATGTCTCAGTTGGTCACCTCTACTCCTTCTCGGCGTCCCTCAACCAAAAAAGCGCCTACTTTTGACCGGAATCTCGCCAAAAAGCATCCTCTCACTTTCCTGGTGGCAGAAGACAACAAGATTAACCGGAAATTGCTCGTCAATATGCTCAGTAAACTTGGCTACAACGATGTCCACGAAGCCTACGATGGCGCCGAGGCCGTCAAGCAGATGGAAATTGACCGACCTTCCCGCGGCGGAAAGCCCATTGATGTCATACTGATGGACCTATGGATGCCTAATATGGACGGCTATGAAGCTACAAACAGGATATTTGCAAATGAGAAGGCTAAAAGAGAAAACCCCGACCAAAACGAACTACGGAGAGGGAGTGCTGCCATCGAAGGCGATGACGACGATGGCCGTGCTAGGAGAAAGGGTGATGTGACTGTCTTGGCTGTCAGTGCGGACGTCACAGATAGCGCCTTTGAGAGGGCTCGAGAGGTGGGAATGACGGGCTTCATGTCGAAGCCGTACAAACTTCTGGACTTGGAGAGAATGATACTCGAGTACTGCTCTGGTGACACAAAAGAGTGATGACGGAAACGAAAGATGATACCAATGCCATAGACTGAGGAATACCAAAGCCGATCTCCGATTGGCAGAAACAGCATAGCGGGCATAGCCAGATGATAGAAGAATATGCGAATCGTTAAATTAGAGTTACCTGATCACTAAAGTTGGCGCCGAAGGCGCTGAGGGATGGGAGGAGGGTATGGGATAGGCGTTGTGGTTCTTGCGAGCGGCATTTCCGGGGTTGATTCTGGGAGCGATCAAGATACCTTACATTATGATATACCACTAACGCATATAAGAAATGCAACATTCACATTTGAGCGCACTTATGATTGGCTTCCAGTGTTCCCTTTGGTACGTACTCGAAGACTTCGAAAAGGATATGTCTTGGCACAGATACGCGCTTCGCTTAAGCAATCCCTACTAACCACTTACATTCTAGCCTCCCCGCATCCTTCTTCCCACGAAATCTCGACCTCCATCCACCGCCAGCATTACACATTGACAACTTCAACCACCCACAATGGCCGTCAAGAAGGAGAGGAGCGGTATCGCTATCGGCCTCAACAAAGGTCACGTACGTCTACCTTAAATCTGAACTTTATCTTTGAGATCGATGCCGTCAGGCTTGGGGTTTGAGCTGACTGAATTGCTTCGAGCAGAAAGTCACACCCCGCGAGTCAAAGCAACGGATCTCACGCACAAAGGGACATCTCAGCAAGCGTACTGCTTTCGTGAGGGAAATTGTGAAAGAAGTCTCGGGGTACGTAAATCCTATCCAAAGGATGCTATGAGCGGCTGAGAAGGAGCTGGGATCCGCGCAATTCTTGGGAGATCGGAGCTGGCCAAGAGAACAAACACTCCTGATGAGGCAGACCTGACCAAACGTCACTCGTAGCAGGGGTGCAAATTTTACATGATTGACTGGGCATGAGGGGTGAACCGGGCAAAGATTTAAAGCTAAGCATTGGTGGCTAATTCGCTCGAATTTATACAGACTTGCACCATACGAGCGTCGTGTCATTGAACTCCTCCGTAACAGCAAAGACAAGCGTGCTCGTAAACTGGCAAAGAAGCGAGTAGGTTCTCCCATCTACTCCAGGATTTTCGCCATGCCTGTTCCTGGAACATCACGTTTGAAAGGGCACGAGCTGACTGTCATAACTCTAGCTTGGTACGTTCGGACGCGCGAAGCGAAAGGTCGATGAGTTGCAGGGGGTAATTGCTGAGTCGAGACGGGCTGGGCACTAGACGAAGAGAGGCGAGGAGTGGCCGTTGAAGAATAGCGCGGAAGACATGCCATGTTCTGCTTTGCACACAATGGACTTGTCCTGAAGAGTCTCGCAACATAGCGAGGGCTTATCTGCTGCTAAGTAGCAATGAACGACATGTTTGAAATGATTTCGCTAGGCTATGCTATGCTATGCTATTTAATGCCGTGCCACTCAATTGCTCGGTTGTTCCGTTTAGATTTATCAATACTCCATGCTAATGCCAAACTATCTACCGGCGCTCTTGTTCCCATCATCTTCATAATGCATTGTCTTCGTGTTGATGTTTCATTTGTAACGCACTGTCATTTCTTACCGCCCATCTTGAACCACTTGGGAACTCCGCTCTTCCCTTTGCCTTCCGGACCCGTCTTTGCTTGGGACTGCGTAACATCTCTTTCCTTCTCATCGATTTCTAGCGCATCCGGCTCTTTGACTTCAATCGGCGTGGCCTTCTCTTGGTACTCTTCTTTCAGTACCTTGCCGCCTCTCGCTTCACTACTGGCACCTTCCTCCCAGACAACGTTGACAAGGACTGCTCCCATCATGCCCAGTCCGCTTATTAATTTGGGATTGTCACCTCCCTTTGGCACCACCTTGGGCCCTTTGGCTGACGAGAAGTTCAGAGAGAAAGGCTCATTTTCGCAGGCCATTAGCCCTTTGACGAAGTCGTAAAGGCTGTTCGATACCTTCTGTCAGCATTTGCATGGAAATATAAGGCATGGTGAAAATTATGGGAGCATATAGAAGGTGGGAAAAGCTCAAGAGATGTACCTTGCTGCTGTGTCAACGTTTGAAAACGTGCTGACGACCTGACTCTGATCCGGGAAACGCACTTTTATCTTGACTTCTTTTATATCAGCAGCCTTCTTTTGCTGAGCTTCGGCCTGCGCAGCGATCTCCGCGTCACTGGGTAATGGCTTATTCCTCCCAAAATCAGCCAACCGTGACTGATGGCGCTTTGCATGGTCTATGGTAGGCTCGTAATCTTTTTCGTGATATGGCTGCCTAGCTGCTGCTGGGACTGTAGTAGAAGGAGGTGCCAATATTGTCATTGGACGTTGGGAGGGGCCTGTCACCGTCTGCTCAGGGGGAGGTGAGGGAGCGACATTCGACATTAAGTCCGGTTCGAGAGGTACACCACCGTTCATTTCTTTGTCTGGCTTGGGGTAGGCTCCGTCAGGTACTTCATTTGCTGGCGATCCAGACCCCAGAGGCGATGCCGTCTCAATTTCTTCTGTATCGACAACGTTGGACGATTCTGGAGCACATTCTGCATTACCCACGCTGGAAGCATGTACGCCATCATGTGTTTCCCCTTCCATCGACTTGAAATATTGATCTATCTGAACCAGTGCTTCTTCTAAAGGAGTCTCCGTTGGCCGGAAGCTCAAGCGTAGCAGTACACTCCCGCTGTGTAACCCCAGTTGTGAGAGGGTCTTTTGAAGATCCGTGAATGACACCAACTCCCTGCCCATGACGTTCACTACCGGAGCCTCATGGTAGAGCCTGCCAGTTCCACTCTCCTGATCGCCTTCCACCTGAGGGACGCCTCGAGCGGTCAGGTTGATTTTAGAGACGGTCTCGAAATGCCTCAATAGAATCCACAACGTTGTAGTACTCGCAAGCTTATCGGTCAGCCTATTTGGGCCACCGTTGGTTTCTGAATCTGGTATCTGGAGTGCAACATTGACAGCGGAGGGCGAGCGTGAGAGAACGAGGAGTTGGAGTTTTGCGCCAGACGATAGTCCTGTGAGTCTAAGAGGCTGCGAGAGGTCGAGGGTCTTGCCCGCACTATTCTTCAAGCCATGTCGAGATGGATCAATCTTGAATTTCTCACATGCTTCCTGTAGAACATCAGAGAGGTGTTTATTGGGCGCAGTCTTGATCACAGCTCGGCGAGCAGAGGAATCTAATACAACGACGTGGGAGGCCATACAGCCTAATGACGAGGACGTGGCAAAGGTAGAAGTCTAAGCTATGTCTCTTCTTCAAATTAGAAAAAGATATTTTTCACGACCATTTCACGGCACGGGTATCAGAAGTCTTTGTGGGAGAAGAGGCATGCTAAACAATACTTCATCATCGGAAGTCCACATACAAGCTCGACAAACACAAGGCAAACAAAAACACCAAACTCGGAAAGATTCCGCCCCCGCCAAATCATTGCGGGCAAACACCCCCTCGACCCCCATTGCTCTATCGTCACAAGTGATCTCAACCCAATCATTTGTACTGCTAAAAGCGATAGTAGAGAGCTACTCCTATCGCTTCATCCCAAATATGACGTCTCCAGAAGTCCATCACCTCTTCCATCATCCAATTGCGGACCACTCTTTCTCTGCAGACAGGCAGACGTTGGCCGTAGCAAGAGACAATCAGGTTGAGCTGTATACCAGAACTCGAGGTAAATTCACTTTACAAGACGAGTTGAAGGGTCACGATAAGACTGTGACAAGCGTCGACATTGCTCCTACCAGTGGCCGAATAGTCACTTGCTCCCAAGGTCCGTATCTGGCGGATATCAATTTTCTAGGATTGGCTGATGTATTCCAATAGATCGCAACGCATACGTATGGGAACCATCACCTTCAGGGTGGAAGCCTACACTGGTTCTCCTCCGGATAAACCGCGCAGCTACGTTCGTACGATGGTCGCCGTCGGAAAAAAAGTTCGCAGTAGGCTCTGGAGCCCGGGTTATTGCAGTCTGCTATTTCGAAGAAGAGAACGATTGGTGGGTATCAAAACAATTGAAGAAGCCTATACGAAGCACCATCACCACTGTGGCATGGCATCCAAATTCTGTTCTCCTCGCTGCTGGATCAACCGATGCACATGCTCGGGTTTTTTCCGCATTTATCAAAGGTGTCGATGAAAGGCCGGAAAGCAGCGTCTGGGGCGAAAGGTTACCCTTCAATACTGTATGCGGTGAGTTCTTGAACCACTCCGCTGGCTGGGTGCATGGTTGTGCCTTTTCGCCGAGTGGAACTGCTCTGGCTTTCACTGCACATGATAGTAGTGTCACCGTCGTCTATCCAAATGGTCCAGATGAGCCGCCTAAGTCTGTGGTTAGCCTCAGCACGCAACTTTTACCATTCTTGAGCCTGATATGGAACGGTGAAAGTGAGATTATCGCAGCCGGATACGTAAGTAGCGTGCGTGTATGAGCAATTGAAATCCCGCTAAATTTGACCAGGACTGCGAAGCATATAGACTTCGTGGGAATGAGCTAGGTTGGCAGATCGTGGGATCTATGGAATCCAAGGGCAGGCCCGGCCTGGGTGAAATGCGAGAAGAATCTGCTTTAAATATGTTCAGACAGATGGATCTCAAGGGAAAAGGAAGTAAAGATGACACCCAATTGAAGACGGTGCATCAAAACACCATCGCTACCATCAGAACGTATGATGAAGCTGGCGGAGCAGTGAAGAAGTTCAGCTGTAAGTACCTTTCTCTCATTTGAATCGGCGAAGGTCACTAATTTCTTGTAGCCAGCGGAGTGGATGGCAGAGTGGTCATATGGTCTGCATAGAATATGGCTTTACATCGTATCTTATCAAGCGTAGGATCTTCTATGGCACACTAGGTCAGGGAAGAATTTGTAGCCTGGGGTTGACAATGCACAATTGTTCGGACATCACAATGGGCTTCTAAGCCCAAAACTGTTTCAATTAGCACACAACCGTGATTTAGCATGAACGCCAATTGAATCAAGTCCTCACCTTCCTGTATGTATACTGAATGACATCTGGGCCTCGTCGCCGTTGCGAGTGTCAATCAACTTCATAGCTTGTTTGATTAAGGGCAAGGCTGCAAGGGCCCATGATCCTCTTTGCTCGAGAAGAAAGGGAACGCGACGTCATGGTAGCATCTCGGTAGCACATAATAGATGTTATTAGGGTTTTAAACATTGTACTTCGAGCAAGACCATTCAAATGAAATCTTTCGCAGATTGCCTGCCTTGTAGTGGTTCTCAGAACTCTACTCCCTACTACGCCAAGTCCGCCCAGAAACGAGGCCTTACCCTCCTGTTCACAATTTAATGTCTACCAAACCCGTCAGCGATGAAAATACTCACAGTGAACTTCCTGACATGCGCCGTTAAGGCTTGTAAGAGCTCCCCCCTGTCTTTTCCTTTGCACTTTCAAGATGCAGAGTTGGAGCAGTCAGACATCGAATACAATCCCTCCTTTCTGAGGAATGTGCTCCCCAGAGTGGATTGGGAAGCATTGAAAGTTACAGCGAATGAGGTACGCCTTGTTCCCTTGTACAGATGAACATTTTCTGTCAAGTTGCATATATCTTCTTTTGTTCGTGAACAACTTCTAGGAAAACGATATGCACCCAATGCCTCGAACAAAGTTTTCTGTCGTAACCAATTTGTGTCTTCATCTAAGAAAAAGTACCTTTACGTTCAAAGCATCTTCCTACTCACTACTCTTCCGCACGCCTCATCTCACAGTTCTTAGCTCGGCTTCACTACCGTCCCTGCCGAAAAGCCCACAACCTTCCTGGCATTAACACCTGGGGATCCCAACCCTACAGAATCTGCCATGGAAATCTCGGAGAATCAAGCTGCAGAGGAAAAGACAATGCGAGATCTGCACACTCTGCTGTTGGAGACAGAAGTTCGGGAAGGGAAAATGGTGTGTGGTAATTGCGGGCATGAGTATAGGATCAAGGAGGGAATTGCTAATTTCTTGTTGCCCAGTCATCTTGGTGAGTGCTATTTATCGAGTAAAGTGGTCTACGGGAGAAGCATTGGCTGATTGTATCTAGTTTGAGAAAAAGGAGTAGCTGCACACCGTTGTATCAGTCGTTGCGCTATACGTCTCGACCGTACTTGGAGAGCGTCAATGATACCATACGGAGGATGAGTAGTTGCTTCACTGCACGCGACGTAGAACGAGGCTACGACGAGATCAAGACCAGTGGTTATATTCATCTCAGGGTGCTTTAGTAGAGGACTTTCTGCCATGGGCTTTGGACCGGTGATGGTTTGTAAATTCTGCCTTTTCCCCCTACAACCTTGATAAGCTCTCACTGAGTCTTGCCCTGGTTCTGTATGCATCGCGTCTGATGCCGCATAGTGTACAGAGACGCATCCACCTCCTCGCTTAGCGATTCCACGTCAATGCTTTCCCCTGGCAAATATCCAGCCACTCCACCCAGATTCAGCATCCGCTTGATGCAGAGATGTAACACCAGTAATGCATGATGATTCGATGCAACGCTGAGAATGATCCTTGACCGCCAATATCATCTACCAACACCATCCGTAGATCTTAGAAAGGTCGGAGATAGAGAACATGCATATTAGTTGAGGAAGCCTTTGCATTTCGCGGTACCACAAAGACACGGTATTCGATCATCGCTCCCCCATTCGCGTTCGAACTTGTAGTCGTACGTGAGTTCTTCGTCTGGTTCAGGATTAGTAAAGGTATTGAAAAAGGCGATGATGGAAAGACTTACTTTGCCCAATGTCTCGTAGAGCGTAAATGACAATGCGCTTGCTGCCTTCGACCTTGATGATTTTGGCAGTGCAATTCGGATCACAACTATGGTTGATGAAACGTGCAATACCGCCGCGCTTCGTTGCGTCTATGACTGTGTTCTCATCAATCCTGAACAGATAGCTGCTTCCAATACCGCTCTTCAAATATTGCCGTTCTCTCATGTCCGCAACTTGCTGTCGAACCTTTTCGCCCACATACTCGATGATCATATCGTTGGCAGCAATGTTCTCCATCGCATAGAGACCCCAATTATGAATGGCGGAACGGGCAAACTTGACAGGCTTCTTTCGCTTCTTTAGCTGATTGAAACGGATCGCGTCACCTTCACCATTAGATGTGGCGAGCACTTGTTTTTGAGCGGCAATGTCTGCAACAAGGCGACGGTTGTTGACACGATTCGACCGGGAAGAAGACTTAGCAGTGCTCTTTGCCAATGCCAACGCCTTGATTTCAGCGGCCGTTGCAACCGGTGCATCCTTGTCGGCTTGGGCTTCTCGCTCTTCACGTGCTTTCTGGACCTTGAGTCGATGGGGCAGATATTTGGACTTCTCCGACTCCAGAATTTTCTTGGTTCCTTCAGTACGAGCGCACCCTGTCGGGTTGGGAACGTAGTAGCCTTCAATCTTTGTCTCAGCCCTGACAACGCCCCTCTCACCGCTCCGACTTAGGGCCTTGATCTCCTTCTGTTTCCATGCCCACGTCGAAATGCTTCCTAGATTTGCTGATTCCCGAGAAGCTAGGACCTGTCGCAAGTACTGGAGATCTTCTTCATCTCTGACAGTGTCCTGCCAACCATCCAAATCTAAGACCACGTTCGGATCCGCAGCTACAGTTCGTTGAGGTTCACCCTTGGTGACAGTCCATGGTGATTCCAGGTCTTGGTCTGCATCCATGTCTTCTTCTCCGGGTTGAATTTCGTCAACCTTAGGGGCTTCCGCTATCAATTGTTCAAATTCAGCTCTTGCAGCCTCCTTCTTAGCAGCTTCACGCTCTTCAAAAATCTGTTTCTTTGTCTTTCTCTGTGATTTAGCCTTCTTTGGCTTTGCTGGCTTACCAGCACCTGGATCCTGTTCAGGAGTCTGACTGGTATCTTTCGACAAAGTATGAGGAAAACTATCCATTTCAAGTGTTGTAAATTCTTTACCGCCAGTTAGAGTCCCACCCGGTATACTAGACTCCCGGTCTTCTTTGCTCATACCAAATAGTTCATCGTCCTCCTTTTGCTTCTTCCTTGACGCAAGTTCTTGGATAAGCTGTTTTCTCTTCTTGAACACTTGTGGAAGCTTGCTAGATTCCTGATCAATGTCAGTCAGAGCAGGGGTAACGTCATCAGTTTCCTCGTCGTCGTCACGGAGGCTGCTCCATAGTGAGGCCTTGCTATGCCGACGAAGCTTTCTTGGAGTTGGGTGAGAGCTCTCGTCATCGGACTCATCTGAGGCCATACTCATCCGACTTATTGGCCTACTCTCTTGTTCTTCAGTGTCTCTCGTGAAGGTTGTCCTCCGCTCGTCGTCCGAATCTTCATCCTCGTCATGGAACTGGTGTAGCCGATGATGCAATCCACGAACCTCACCCTTCTTCGGTGCTTTTTGTTTCCGTCGTTCATCTGTAAAGCCAACGTTCTCTCGTTTACTACCAACTCCCTTACGAATCCTAGGAAGTGAATTTACGTTCAAACTTGAGGTTCCTAAAGGTCGACGACCATTGAATAATGTCTCACCCCGTGAATCCGGTGTTCCGACTGAGGGAGACCCATCCATTATATCAAACCTTATACCAAACGACGCTCTTCCATCATCTGGTCCAGGAATATTGAGCTTCCGTCGCTTATCAGCATGCCGATCAGGATTGAGAATCTCGTAGAGTTCTGGTACTTCGATCTTGGTTTTCACATCTTGTAGAAGTTTGATCTTCAACTCGTTCGCAACAATATCTGCAACCTCGACCACAGGATCTGCGTTCTTAGCTCTTTGTTTCTTCTCTTCCTCCAGATCCAGCTCCCTCTCCCTTTGCAGTCTTTCGGACTCTGCCTTTTCCCGTTTCTCCTTGATGACTCGTTCAGGGCTGGGGCTTCGCTCATAATCAGGGTTTCCAAACTCAAACAACTCCATGTTCATGATGTATGTGAAAAGTTCTCGGAATCGATATGCTTGGTAGCAACGGGTAGCGTCTTCCTCTCCTTTCCTCGAATTTTCGAAAAGGATATAATAGCCCGTTTTATCGCACCTGACAGCTTTCCAATTTTCGTTCTTAAGCCTTTTCTTTAGGTGCGGTACTGTTTTGGGTTGGACAGGCACGTAACATTGAGCGATGAAGATGTATGGATCGCGTCCAATCTGCTCCAAAATTGGCTTTTCCTCTATTGAACTTGGAGCTTCATACGTCGATGAGAGAGAGAGACTTTGTGTCGATGCAGATGATGCTAGATGTGCTGAGGGTGGTGGTGGAGGAGGTAGGTGGGCTCGTATTGAAGGTTTTACAGAAAGCTTCGCAGAAGGCCCCTTGGGCGCAGAAGGAGGTGGTCCAGGTAAATCGATACGTCCATCTTGCTTAGGCCTCTCCAGCTTCTCCAGCTTCTCCAGCTTCGGTTCCTTGAATCGCTGTTTGTCCATGGCTTTTGCCATTGCACGGCGCCCTACAGAACCATCGCGATCAAGTTCCGCATAGACAGGGCACAAGCCAACTCTATGCTGTCCCCCTCTACATTCAGTGTACGCTTTCTTTGCAGCAACACTTGCTGCTATTGCGGGACCACCCCGGACTGACCGGCTGTCCTTATATTTGATAAGACATATACCGAGGAAGCTACCATTGTCAGGATCGGTCTTACTGCTGATTTCTGCGATGTCTCCAAAACTGGAAAACAGGTGGTGAATTTGATTGACCGGAGTGAGAGGATCAAAGCCAGTCACCACTATTCGAGTGGGAGGTCCTGGGCCAATTGAGGTTGCCTTGTCGTACTGATAGGCTTTCAAAGAGTAAGGCGCAGGTCGAAAACGGGTCTTTGCCTTCCTTTCATTCCCAGTCAAGTAGTTGGCGATCCTCAATCGAGGATCTGGCGGTGGCATTTCCTCTTCCTATGTGTCGGCCCAATCAGCGTGTGCCAAACCACATGAAGGAGAGTTAAAGACAAGTACGTGCTTCCAAAACGTACCTCTTCACCAAATGGCTCAAACCTAGCCTGACGACCTTTCTTTTCTTCGCCTCTCAATGTTTTGTCTAGGTGTGGATCATAAGCGGCTTTGAAGCCTTTGACTTGTCCCTTACCAGGCCGAGCCTGTGGCCTACTCATTATCGGAGTAGACTCACGAGATGGACCGTAGGAAGCCGGAGCTTCTTCGGATTTGAGATTGAGAGTGTCTTCTCTGTAATCTCTTCCAGGTGAGATATGTGGCTTTCTTGCCAAGAGATTCTTGTCATAGGGTAATCGTTTCTGGGGCGAGTGGACACCATTCGGTCGCGGCGAGGAATCAATGTTAGTGAGTGGTGTCAGGTTGGTAGAATGGTGAGCCCCATGTTTTTGCGCCAGATTGACATCCCTGTTACCTGCACTAAAAATGGAGGAGGTCGTACTTGTGGAACTCGTGGAACCGACCTCATGGGAGACGTCGATGTTAACACTTTCGCTCTCCTCGTGCGTAAGTGGATGCGCCATGGTGTTGCCGGCTCTGTTCGACGTCCCGTTAGTAAGGGCACCTCCCTCGACCTTTCCATGAGATGAAGTTGAAGCGTCAGGGAGCGTATGCGAGGACTGGGAGTGGCCAGTGGACGGGGATTGCGGTCTTCTGCGATCTTGAGAAGCCTTGGAGCGTTTTTGCTGGAGCACTGACGGAGCCGTGGGGAAGAAGTCCGCAAAGCCCTTCGACGAGCGCGACATCCTTCAGAGATGCGAGCTACTTGTACCGCTTGAGCTCCACCATCTCGCCACTACAACTGGGTCCGTCCAAGTAAGATCAGAGGCGTTCTAAAGATTTGCAATCGAGAGCAATTCTTGCGTCGTCAGAAGTAATTCTGGAGGGAGGTGGCTTGTACGCGATGGGAGGGGTCTGGCCAACGCGATCACCGAACAGCGCGAGATTCTGGAAGGGGGGGCAGAGGTTTGCAGACTCAGTTATAAAATGAGAGTGCCGTAGTCGAGTTCCTGACGAAGCTAGGAATTGCGACACTGGATTTTGAGAATCACAGCATTGTTTTAGCAATGAGCCCTGAATCGAACGTTCACTTAATAGAGGCTTGGCATAGTCTCTAGTATTTTATTTTCCAAGCTTAAATTGCCTTGATTGGCCCACGCTTTTCGGTCTATGGATGCCAACGAGAATCTCCTACTCCTATGTACGGCTGAATGGTATTTATGCCACCTCTTTCGTCTGCTTCTATGGCCATCGTATACCACTATATTCTTCATGGCGACCTCCCGCACTGGCTGCGCCCCAGCTGTCTCCTCCACTGCAATAAAGTCTGAGGCAAGCATCTGAACCTCTTCTTTCGGGCTTTTGCCCATAACAATGCTACTTTGTTTTGTTAAGTGTCATCCGATGAGCCGATTGGTGGCGCCGTCTGTGAAATCAAAGACACAATAGTCGATCACTAACTCTGGCCTGCTCTGATGCCATTTGCGACAATCCAGGTGACAGCAGCTCGAGAGATGGCCCAATGCTCCGATTTCACTGAGTACTCTGTGAAAATGGGGGTGAAGTCAAGGTTCAGGATTCTTTCAGGTAACGCAGATGTTTGAGTACCGGTAGCGTATGGTTTGCTGTGAAGTTCTGATCGCCGTTGAACGAAATCAGTGCAGGGCTTCTAACACAGAGAATCCGGGTAACGCATCTTGCTACTCGCCTCTTAGCTAAAGTGGCACTCCTTGTTGTATCAACCATCGCGGACTAGATTATTCCGGCGGTTCTGTTTGCCGCCAGGGGCTGACCTTCGCAGCTGGATGTAGATGTTGCTGGGAGTGCTCTTGGAGCTGCTGAGTCTGCTTGAAGCCTAGTGTACTCAGAGGTGGATCTAGAATGTCTTAATCTTCTGTTCTGATGTTAGTCACGACTATTGTATTTGCCCTCTAGACTGTGTACTATCAACGTTGTGCAGCGCTTGGGCGTGGTGGTTGAGATTGTCCCTGGAGACAAGAAGACCTGAACCAACCAGATAGTAAAAGAGCGCAGGTGGGGTCCCAGCAGATGTCGCAAAAGCGACCTCGATACTTATTTATCGCTTTTGCTTGGTTGTCAGTAGGCCTTAAGCTCGAAGAACGTGGGTGAGGTAGAAGAGCAGTCACGTCAGCTTATGCAAGCTTCTTTGTATTCAAGCCATTGTATCTCCAATGGAACAAGAAGCAGTCGCAAGACCGGAACCCAGCAGTATGAATGTAATTACGGACAGAAACCATCAGTCCTATGTCGAGAGGAATGCTCAGACCCAAGCGGTCATGGCCCCTATACTTAGTAGTATCATGGTAGACACATATCTATACTGCGACTGCTTCAAGCACGATTCAGCTGCCGAGTAGTCTATCTGTCCTGACTTGATAGGCCACCTCGGTCATTGGGCTAAGGACTAGTACTCGTATAGTACCACATGAACAAAGTGATGGAGAAGGTGGGTCGTATATCCAAAATGCGGCGCTACTGCAGGAACAGGAATGAAAAGCTATTTTTGGCTTGCTCCGCAACCAACGCAACTGGCACCATGGGAGGAATTCTAGCTGCGCCCACTCGCCACGTATCGAAAGAATACGAGGGAGCTCAAAGAGAGGTTGCTTGTTGTGACCGGGATACATAGAAAGGACTAAAATCCCTTGAACGCGTCGGTCAGCTTATTACTGGGTAGCTACCTTAGTTCCGAGATTTTGAAACACAGACTTATATTCATAAACAAAGCAACCGCAGCCTGATCCTACACTTCCTGCCAGCTACATCTTAACAACCTCTCGCCTACCATACACTGCTTATAGTAATCGACATACTCGTGATTACCTTGCACACCCAAGCTACACTGACCTTGAAACATTCTCAATCATTACAATCGTTGCAAATATGTGGTAAGGACCCTAGAAGCTTGAAATGGTCTTAAGGAGCTACACAGGCTTACGGCGGGCATAGTGGCATCTTTGGCTACATCAACTACCTGGTTGAGAAAGACCGCAAATACATCATCGAAACTCTTGTCAATGGACTCTCGCGTCTGGAATATAGAGGCTACGACTCTGCTGGTCTTGCTGTCGATGGGGACAAGAAGAATGAAGTCTTTGCATACAAAGAAGTTGGCAAGGTAGCCAAGCTCAAGCAGCTCATCAAAGACGAAGACCCGGACATGACTAAGATCTTCGACTCTCATGCTGGTATCGCACACACCCGCTGGGCTACCCACGGTCAGCCATCACGGCTCAATTGTCATCCCCATCGCTCAGATCCAACTTGGCAATTCACAGTCGTGCACAACGGTATCATCACGAACTACAAGGAGTTGAGGACCCTTCTTGAGGGCAAAGGCTTCAAGTTCGAGACGGAGACCGACACAGAATGCATTGCCAAACTCGCCAAATACCTATATGACGAGCACCCAGACATCGAATTCCTTGTACTTGCAAAGGCGGTCATCAAGGAATTACAGGGAGCTTTCGGTCTCCTTCTAAAGTCTATACACTACCCACACGAGGTCATTGCGGCCCGTAAAGGCTCACCTCTTGTTGTTGGTGTTCGAACCCAGAAGAAGATGAAGGTTGACTTTGTAGATGTTGAATACGCTGAGGAGGGCCCTCTGCCAGCCGAGCGAGCTTCGCAAAACGTGGCAATCAAGAAGTCGAACGCCAGTCTCCTCGCTCCTCCAGATAAGAACCTCCTCCACCGTTCTCAATCTCGTGCCTTCCTATCAGAAGATGGACAACCACTTCCCACCGAATTCTTCTTATCGTCCGATCCATCAGCTATTGTCGAGCATACTAAGAAGGTGCTCTACTTAGAAGACGACGACATTGCCCATATCCATGAAGGCTCACTAAACATCCACCGTCTCAGCAAGGACGACGGAACCTCAAATGTGCGAGCTATTCAAACCCTTGAGCTCGAGCTTCAGGAGATTATGAAAGGGAAATTCGACCATTTCATGCAGAAAGAAATTTTCGAGCAGCCTGAATCGGTGGTCAACACCATGCGTGGGCGCCTTGACGTTGCTAATAAGACAGTCACCCTTGGTGGCCTGAAACAGTACATCAGCACTATTCGTCGTTGCAGGAGACTAATCTTCATCGCTTGTGGTACTAGCTACCACTCGTGTATGGCTGTTCGTGGGGCATTCGAGGAACTGACCGAGATTCCCATTTCTGTGGAGCTGGCCTCCGACTTTTTGGATCGCTCAGCACCTGTTTTCCGTGACGATACTTGCGTTTTCGTCTCTCAGTCAGGTGAGACTGCAGATTCCCTCATGGCTCTGAGATACTGTCTTGAGCGAGGAGCTTTGACCGTTGGTATCGTCAATGTTGTGGGCTCGTCCATCTCCCTACTCACTCACTGCGGTGTGCACATCAACGCCGGTCCTGAGATCGGAGTAGCGTCGACCAAGGCGTATACATCCCAATTCGTTGCAATGATGATGTTTGCGCTTTCCCTGAGTGAAGACCGCGCGTCCAAAGCGAAGCGACGCGAAGACATCATGAACGGCCTGGCCCATATTTCTGAACAATTCAAGCAGATATTGAAGCTTAACGATCCCATCAAGGCTATGTGTGCCAAATTTTTCAAAGGCCAAAAGAGCTTGCTGCTTCTTGGTCGGGGTAGCCAATTCTCCACGGCACTAGAAGGTAAGCTCCACTTTGTAGTTGGCCTGAGTCACGCTTTAACACATGACTACAGGTGCTCTGAAAATCAAGGAGATCTCTTATCTCCATTGCGAGGCAGTCATGTCAGGGGAGCTTAAGCATGGTGTTCTCGCACTGGTTGACGAGAATCTACCGATCATCATGATCCTCACCCGCGATGACATCTTCCCCAAGTCTCTCAATGCCTACCAGCAGGGTATGCTCTGTCTGTACCAGCTCTACTGAAGCAGTCCACTAACTTGGTGTCTTAGTCATTGCTCGCAAAGGTCGACCCATTGTCATTTGTAATCCCAACGACGCAGAATTCCCCCCCGAGCAGACGGAAAAGATCGAAATTCCAAAGACCGTTGATTGTCTCCAAGGTCTGCTCAACGTCATCCCACTGCAGCTCATTGCGTATTGGCTTGCAGTGGGCGAGGGACTCAACGTCGACTTTCCCAGGAACTTGGCCAAGTCTGTCACCGTGGAGTAAAGGGGTAGATCAGGAACGAAATCAGGAATCGCATGCATAAACCCTGTCTGAGATTTTGTACTACAGAGAAAGCATATTGCGGATCACTAGTGATCGACCAAGCTATGAGGCTAAGGAAATGGCAATGTGAGGAACGTAATAATAGATTTATGGTTTGTAATGAAACGCAATCCAAAGCTATGTGCTCTTTCACCTGCCAGTGTATAGTTCATATGGGCCAAATTCCGGTTCCACACTGGCAAGAACAGTGGAATTCCCTTTTCAAGGAGGGGAACGCCTACCTTACAGCAACACTTCCGTAGAATCACAAGCTCTGAAAGCCCACAAAACTTAACGTCGTCACAGCGCAGACAATGCCTTCTCTTAAAGGCCCTGGCGAAGCGCAGTCGCATGATGGTAAGCCCCCCCTCCCCCACTAACGATATCTCTCAGCCTATCAGGCTGATTGTTTCCTCTATCTACCAGGCAAGGGACTGAGAGTAGGGATTGTTCACGCTCGCTGGAATACCACTATCATTGGCGCACTCGTTGAGGGGGCTAGAAAGTCTCTATTGGCCTCAGGTGTGAGAGAGGAGAATATAATTATTCAAGATGTCCCTGGCAGCTATGAGCTGCCCTTCGCAGTCCAAAGGTCTCTACAAGCTCATACTCAAAATTCATGTTGCATTTATTGACCACGCCTAGGATGTACACATCCTCCCAAATCGAATCCTCCAACAAGACAATAACCTCCGCCACCTCTGCCGTAACCGATCTATTATCCTCCACCTCCTTTACCGATCTCACCAATCCCTCCGCCTCCCAACCGACATCCCAATCATCCGCCGCGCCCAATGCACCCTTGACAATACCCTTCTCAGCCATTATAGCAATTGGCGTCCTGATCAAGGGGGAAACAATGCACTTCGAATACATTGCCGATGCTACGTCTCATGGCTTGATGAAAGTGCAGTTGGACATGGGTGTGCCGGTAGTCTTTGGGCTGTTGACAGTGCTGAATGAAGACCAAGGGAAGGCACGGGCTGGGCTGGTGGAAGGGACACATTGTCACGGAGAAGATTGGGGGAGAGCGGCAGTGGAGCTGGGGGTAAAGGGCCAGGCTTGGGGTGAAGGGAAGTTTATGTGAATGCGGAGAGAAGGGGAAAGGGAGAACATGTCAAAACAGTTGGATTAAGGCATGCGAGCAAGGCTGCAAGGCCTCGCAAAATACCGGTGACTGGTTTCCCAGCTTGCAAATCTGCCGGTCTCACTGATCTTGAGCGCTGTCCTAAGGCGCCGTCCGCACGCTGGTATCGAACATCACATCACAAGAATTGTATGGTCTACTCCTCCATGGTCTCCCCTTCAGCGGCTGTCGCCTCTTCTTCGTCTTCTCCTTCCATACTCTTCTTGGCTGCCTTCTCTGCCTCTTCCAATATCTCCCTCGGCACCCCCTGATGCCTCCCCTTCGTTGGTCCGTCCATCGAGCTGATCCATGACATCTCAAGCTCGAACTCCTTGTCCTTACTATCCTCATGTGCAACGTAGATTATTCGAGCGGCTTCTTTCACTCCAGCTTCGAGTGATAATGTGCCAGATGCGAGATCGAGCTTCTCCAGCTCAGCCTTAGCAGCTTGGCGACCTTTGCCTGTCGCTGCTCCGTAATAGCCCTTCAAATTGGAATATGTCAGCCTTGAGCGTCCGAAAATCTTGTTTGCAAGCACGCTCACCCAGTAGAGACCACTTGGCTCAATCATATATAGACCTGGCCCACCAGCTTTGGTGCCGGAGACTTTCCCTCCAGCACCAACGGTCGGTCCACTCCCTACTTGTCCGTCAACCCCCAGCTCTGCTTCCGAGTCCCAGCCACCGACGATTGCCGTGACACCGAACGGCCGAACGCTTGAATATAACGTGTATGCTTGTACGTATTGGCCCATTCGCGCGGCGAGGGCGGCGGTCGGTATCGGCGCCTTGTACGTTGACCGCCATGATGCAGCCTCGTCTCGTGCTCGTGAAACGAAGTGTCGCCCATCTGGGACCAAGCCTGAGGAAACCTGAGTCGTTGTCAATTTCATTGTTTTGGGGTGACGAAAGCCCCGTTTGATGCATTCTCACATACCACACCAAAATTCCGATCTATTGTTGCTATTCTCTTATTTGCCCCCGGCTTCAACAGCTTGCTCGTTATTATTTTCTCCACGGCCAAGACGACGCCGTCTTTACATCTTATACCAACACATGTGCCTCCATTCTCGACAGCTTTGACGGCATATTCAACCTTGAAAATTCATTAGCTTTGAAGGCTCTATTGCAACTTCGCATTGCCATTGTACCTGGAAGTTCCTGCCGTCTGGTGAGAATACAGAATTTTGAAGGTCGTACCCTGTACCGATGGATGTCTGTAGAGTTTTAGCTTGTCGAGCTTGTCATAGCTTTGTGGTGACTAACCATGGCTATGATGAAAGGAAAGATGAGCTTGGGAGATGATATGAAGCAGTCAGATAATCGAGCTTCTCGGATCTTAGGCAGGCTCGGCAGGTCCAGAAACGCGTCAAGATTTAGCTACGGTGTGCCAAGATAGCCAAACCCTTTTTATTCAGCCACTACCCTACTAAAATATTTTAACTATTTATCGAGCTATCTTATCTACCCTATAAAGTCTTAGATAACTTTATAT
>JASZXT010000349.1:0-27319 GCA_035521555.1 Lecanoromycetidae sp. Uapishka_2
TCCCCGCCCAGTGGAAAGCATTCTGGGACCACACTGGCGCTCAGTGGTCAACCGGTGGCTACGCTGGTAAATACGCCGGCGTCTTCATCTCCACCGCCTCCCAAGGCGGTGGCCAAGAATCGACCGCCATTGCCACAATGAGCACGTTCGCTCACCACGGTATCTGTTTCGTGCCCCTCGGTTACAAAACCGCTTTCCCTGTTTTGACGAATCTGGAGGAAGTGCGGGGTGGTAGCCCATGGGGCGCTGGGACTTTTGCTGTAAGTGCATCTTGTCGAAGGGTGTTGTGGATCATGTGTGTGTGTGTGGGATGAGGCTGACTTGTGGGGGTGATGATAGGGTGGTGACGGTTCCCGCATGCCCTCTGAATTGGAATTGGGACTTGCCAAGACACAGGGCGAATCGTTCTATCAGCATGTCGCAAAGGTTGACTTCTCAAAGTGACTCCATGGCGGTGCCGAGGAACCTGCTGCTGCGACGCAAGAACCAGTGGCTGCAGTTGCGACAACGAATGCTACGAATGATGCTGTTGGTATGACTAATGGTGCTACAACCGCAACGAATGGTGCTTCGGATACTGGTGCTGTGGATACGACTGATGGGACGGCTGATGCTGGTGCTGTTGGTGCTTCGAAGGGTGCGCCTGCTACTGCTGCGAACGAGGGCGAGAAATCAAGCGGTCCTTGTGGCTTACCTGTCAAATGTAACATTTTGTAGATAGATAAAAAACCTTTGGCATGAACATACAATCTAAAGATGTAATCTACTTGGAAAAGCTCGTTTTCCAGAGCACGAGAATGCTTACACATTCAACCACTTGTTTTCTTTGAAGTCCCTCTTCAGTATCATGCCTCCACCATTGGAGCATAGTAAATTTATGAACAGCCATTTGCACTCATGCATAGAAAAGTGTCGTGATTTGCATACAGAATATATATATATATATCTAGTAATCTTCAAACTTGATGGCACGTGACGCTGCGTGCTCGCGTACTAAGGCCTGTTTTGTGCATTTGCTCCCTCATCGCTCTCTCGTGCTCCCCCTCAGCCACATTTTGCTTTCGTTCCGGAACTTCTGCTCGTCACTTGCATGCAAGTTTAAATGAGATTATCTATGCAGCTAGAATTAGATATCAATTAATACAGCTCTATATATATGCGTTATAGATACCCTGAACTTAGGGTTTAGAGTTGCTGTTTTCGATTGGGAGGGTGGCTTCGGAGGGAGCAAGGAGGCGCCTTTTGAACTACAAACATCTCCCAAGAGATCTGACCGAAAAGCCGGACAAAGCATCGCATGCTGTGAATAAGAGGAATCTCTACCAAAGATGCGGAGGCTGTAGGTAGTATCATCTGAGCATGGAGATGTGCGTTGGGGAACGCTGTGAGATTATTATCCTTGATCCGCAAGAGGCTGTAAGCACTTTTCACTTCATTGAGAGTCTTTATACAGCATACTTGTCTTTGGCTGCGTGGCCTTTCTGTCTGTCAAGTGTTCTGGAAACCTGCGCTTTCAGAGCATAAACCACTTCATCCAAAACCTTGATAAGGAACAGCAATAATGACAGCCCCATTATACTGCACAGAAGCGACAAGGCTATCATAGTGACTGATGCACTTAGCGTATTGATCGCCAGCCACCGCTCACCATGAACCTGCTGTACAGCCAACCCAACCTGCAGCGTGTTCAAAAGCACACTCAAGCTTGCAAAAAGGAAAAGCAGCGGACCGCAAAAGCGACCGAAATACTCCCGATACTGGTTGTCAGTCTGGTGGTAGTGCATCTTTCGAAGAAAGATAGTGGTCAGCGAATTCAATCTGGTCAGTCTCAATTCGCCGTAGTGATATCGAGGCGCTACGGCATTTTCTTTGATGAGCGCACAGTCGGCGCTAAAGCGACACCAATTTTCCCATGTCACGTCCCTGGGGATCAGTTGCAGATCCTCTCTCTGCGCGATCCGGAAGTCGCTCTGGTAAAGGATAAGGTACGAATATGTTCGTAGCAGTCCTGCAGCTGCCTTGCAAATTTCGTCGCGGGTCTCGTCGAGCTTCGTGTCGGGTTCGAGCAGATATCGACACCAAAAGTCGTAGGACAGAAGATAGGCCGGGAGAGGTTTGATGTAAATGCGATCGTAGATCCAGAGGAGGTGAAGGCCGGGATCTTCGGTCAGGACAATGCGGCGATTGCGTACTAATTGGTGGTGTAGAGAAGAAATGTTGGCGGACGACGGGGTGGATATCAGCCAAAGACGCGGCGCAAGGCTGTTGAGGATAGGAGTGGTGACATTGATTCGAAGGAAAGTCCGCAGGAGCGGAACATTCTTGAGAATGACGCCAGGTTGCGACGGCAACACAGTAGGATCTTGGGACAGGGAGTCATCAAGTTCGTGCTGCTTGGTGAAAGGCGCCTGGCTTGGGCTCATCTTTGACCACGGGGCAGCAGACCCGAGTAGGACTGGATATGTTCACAATCAAAGTACGTGCATCTGTCAACTCTTGACTTTTGCAATAATTCCGCGTCGCTGCCAGCTTCTAGACTTCGACAGGGGATTAGACGAGGTCACCAAAGATTTATATACATTATTTACATAGAACCTGGCCAAAAGAGGGGCTTTGCCTTCAGCAGTATGTGCCAAATGGTCTTTAGTAAGCAATGAGGCAATGTGCATATAAAGCTGAGCCCGATCAGGGCAAGTGGCAAATCTGAGATACTGAGGCAACCAATCCCATGCTTGCTTGCAACCTGCGTAACCATAAGCAAAATCATGTATGCTGCGCTAGTCAAGTATGAGGCTTTGCCTCGTCAGAAGAGGAAGTTCCTTATGCAACTCTTTGACTTAGTTACATTTTCGCCTATCATCGCGCCCTACTTGCACTATCTGCATTACATTACCAAGCTTAAAAGACATGACGCGATGAGGCTCTTCGGCGACTGACATGTAAGACTGTTGCTCTCCTAATCACTTTAAGTCAGAGATGGCTGAAAGTCGACGGATCTGGGAATCCTCGTTCTTGCTACTTTGTCAAATCACGCCAGCGCCAGCAAGTGTAGATGCAACATGATGTCTCTCGCCAGGAAAGCCCAGCGGAATACGGAAGAATCTGAAATGATCGTTTTCAAGACCCATCATGCAAAGCAGTTGTCCAGTCAGGTGTTTGTCCGTCATTGGGATCTGACTTCGCCAATCGACTACGAAATCCCTGTTTTCGATAGTATTGACATCGAATCCAACCATATCATAATCACCGATGATCAAGTGTCTGTCCTTTACCTGAGTGATGTACAGACAGTTCTTCAATCACGCAGAATTCACGCATCGCCGTTGTCTGTCAAGCCTGGCGAGGCCTCTAAATCACTTGAGATCTATGCTAAGCTCGCGACACGCGCTATAGATGGTGGCATCGGTAGGAACTCGACAGTCATAAGCCTAGGAGGCGGCGTTGTAAAAGATCTAGCGGGCATGCTGGCTGCCACACTCTATCGAGGGCTCAACCTTGTACACATTCCCACCACACTCTTAGCACAGGTCGATGGAACGATAGATTTCAATCAGGCTTTGAACATGGCTCAGGGAAAGAACTTGGTAGGTACCTTCTATGCGGCGTCCACAATTTGGATCAACACGTCTTTCCTTCGAACACTTGACGATCTCCTGATTCGAGATGGGCTTTGCGAGTGTGCAAAGCATGCATTCTGTCATGACAGCGGTTTGTTAGAGAGGTTACTGAAGCATGAATACTGTCATGCTGCAGGTCTTGAGCAAATTGTCAAGGACACGATATATCTGAAGATGAGCCTTAGCGATGATCGATCGGGTCTGGGCGAAGCCATCAAACAATATGGGCATTGCATCGGCCATGCCTTCGAGCATCTTAGATTTGCTCAGGTCGGTCATGGTGCGTCGGTGGCATATGGCATGTGCGTCACCGCCGAAATTGGGTATCTGATGAACATCACTCCATTTGACATTCTACTGCAGCATTATCATCTGTTTGAGAGCCTGGGACTCCAGGATGTAATTGGAAGTAAAATTCAGAGTGGAGCAATCTGGAAGCAAGTACACCATGATAAAAACTTCCAAAACGGGGTTTCTCATATCAGTCTTCTAAGTGCATCGGGCAGCATGGCGAGTAACTCTGAAGGCGGCTTCTTACTGCCCATAGGAGAAGAGATTGTCGAGCGGGCAGTGGCCAATACTCAAGAACGAGCACGAGCTCTCTATCGCAGGTCTCATTGTTTCGCACAGGCAATTTCTGGATGTTGACAGTTTAATTCGGGAGTCTATCGAACTTTCTATTGCTCCAGCTCTGTTCGCATGATTTGTCCCTCAAGTGCTTTCAAGGATGTATCCCTGCCTTGCGCCTTATACAGTAAAGCCAGATTTGAGGCAACTTCCTTAGTTTTCTCGTTACGAGGCCCAAGCTGCATCTGCATAAGTTGAAATGCTTCTTCGAGTAGGCCATTGGCTTCTTTCAGCCGGCCCATTTCAAGGTGATGTGCTCCAAGATCGCTCTTAGCAAGTAAGGTCCATATACTGCTGGGGCCACAGACTCGCTCAAATCCTACGAGTACTTTTTCGTGAAGCCTTCTAGCTTCGGTAACATTGCCTTGCTTGTGTAATGTTAGAGCCAGTTGTCGCTCGGTATCCAACGTGAGCGCATGTTCAGCGCCCAGAGCTTCGATTTTCCCCTTAATTGCTCGCCTAAAGTACTCGACCGCCTTATCGTATAGTTGCCGAAGTGCAAATAATCGGCCAAGATCGTCCAAAGCTCGCAACATAACCTCCATGAGCACAGGGTCAGGCGATGCTGAAGCTCGTTTTAGACTAATACACTGTTCGTAAATCCAAACCCAGCGAGACTCGGCTTTCTCAAAATCACCAAGCGCTCTATATGCGAGTGCACAATCAAAGTAACATTGAAGCGTTAGCGGATTCTCAAGCCCTGCTTGTCGCTTCCAGCAGTCGCAACCAATCTCCCAAGATCGTTTCGCCTGAAGAAAGTGGCTTCTGTCGAATTCATGGATGGCAATGCCATCGAAACCGTCCGCAGAAGTGTACTCCATCTCCGTTTGTTTATCTAGAAGATTCCAGAAGCGATCTATATGTGGAGATAGCCGGCGGGCAAGAGCCGACGCGTTTTCGTGGTGAGCTAGCGGTACACATCGACCCAAGATACTAGCAGCTGCGTTGAAGTATGTATTCCAAAGATCAGAATGAACGGTGTTGCGAATCCAGTCATGAACGAGGGGATGGATCGAGTAGCTCTGAGTGTCCAGATTTGTTCGGACAAATGAAAACTCCAACAAAACCCGAATGGCTTCCAAGAAAGCCACTTCGTTGTCTGCGATCTCCTGTAACCAGCCTGGCTTTTCAGTGACGCAAGAGTATGGTATTTCGCTGGAGTCCAAGATCGGAAGTGATGGTAAAGAGCGCGACATCGTTCTCTTCTTTGGACACTCCAGTGCTGTATTAAGCATTTCCCACCAAAGATCCGAATTGTCAATGAAACTCCAGATCTGAAGCAGACCGGCCGCGCCAGGGCTACGTTTCCGGACTTCTAGCAGAGATAATTGCCAGCTACTCGCAATAGTACCGTTCTCATAGGAAAGGCTATGAGTTTGCTGCATGATCTGACTTAAGCAAAATTCATGGCGAGCAATGTACTTCTGCATGGGAATACCAGTCTCTTGTATGTACGCTCCAGCTGAGCAGATGGCAAGAGGAAGACCAGAAAACCGTTGAACAATGATGGAAGCTTCTTCAAAACATCAGCGTCGACGTTCAACGTGCTACAGCTTCGTTCATCATCTTACCAACATCAGAGACTGATTGTCCAGCAAAATTTCGTAGCATTTGAATGCCATCGGCGGAATCCACCTCACCTACGCTGATTCCCGCGCCTATCTGCGCCAGTCTGGAGAGGCGGCTGGTCAACAAAATCATGCCTTGCGAACAAGACGGTAGATACTTTCTGATATCGTACTCTCCATTTTTGATGTCCGAATCACCACTGTGGAAGGCTTGCTTATCAACGTTATCGATTATCAATAGCCAATCTGAGTTATCCCTAGCTTCAAGCCATTGTCTAACTGCCTCAATGGCAGCTTGAAGGCTTGACTCATCTGAACGTAGCTTGCCTTTTCCGTCCAAGACTGCGGGTAAAGGTATCTGCTCTGCGAATTCCGCCAAACTGAGCTTCATGGTTTCCTCAGTCTTCCCGTTCAACCAAGCAACAGCAGTATACCGATTTTGATTTTGGATAGCGTGCTCAATAGCAATCTGCGTTTTACCAATACCGCCCATACCATGAAGAACAATGATTTTTCTCCGCTTTACATGACCCTTGTCGACTGTGTGACCGTCAATTTCTTTGAGAAGCGCGGTCCTGCCCACAAAGTTGGTCACGATGGGCGCACCTCTCAAGCGGAATGGGACATTGAAGGATGTGGGTATCTTCATTGCGTCTGTAGTGCATTAAATAGCTGTCCGCTGAAAGGGAATAGGAAAGAATGACCTTCAAAGCCAGTGTTCTGTAGCGATCGTCGAAGTGCATTCAGCACTAGTAGATAATTCTTGTCCTGACGTGTCTCGTACTTATTCAGATTAAAGTGATTTCCTTGGAGGGCAATGCTTGAAAACCCGTCAATAGTTGCTGACGAGCGAGGTACCACCTGATGATATGTAAACCTTCCCGTTACGAGTGAAAAGCAGAGAATACTTACTAGGAAAGCTGGCAGACCTAAGACGTCAATCGGTTGTGTCTCAAAGAAGTTGCAAATGTAAATCTGTTTGTAGGAGCTTAGGAAAGAGTGATGCAAGTCATCGAGCTCTTTCGAATTGGGTAACAAGAGCTCTAGAAGCTCTGACCGAGAACCTATCCAGTAGGTAAAGTGAGACAGGATTGCTCCCGGAACGGCAAAATTGGACCCTTTATGGGGCGTGCCCAGGAAAATGCAGGCTCGTGCACAATGTGCAATTCCGTGCTGACTTGAGGCTTCACGAGCAATGGTCAATATCTGCGCCACAAGTCAGCTTGAAAATTGCCTTCTTGTATCAATACTATAGACGATCTACCTTCTTTACCAGTATACCTCCAAAGCTATACCCAACGAAAATGATAGGCCGGGTCCGTTCCTACAGCAATATCAGGGTTTTGAGTGCTCGTCTTAGGAAAGGGCCGTAACCCACTTTTTCATCTTGTCGAAGCCCGTTTAGAGACTGTAGAATTGTCTGTCCATAATCTCGGAGGCTTTGTACAGGTGCTAGAGCGTCCCACCTTGAGTCGTGATGCACAGAGATGATACGACATGTTTGCAAATCTTGGGGCACCATATCCCGATCTCGCAGCCAATGAGTTGCTGTTCGCGGATGTAGCCAGGCGCGCTCAGGTAAAGAGCCAAGACCATGGACGGCGATCAAGCTAATGTCGTCAGATTTTCGTTAGGAGGTCGCGAATATATCTTACCTACTCAGCATTGATCTGTGATTTTGGAATGCCCACGTCCTCAGGGTTCCATAGAATTCTACTATCCGCATGAGACTCCCGTATGTCTTTACGGGTTAGCAGCAATTGAAGAGGACTGAGAGACAACGACCAGAGTAGCAACGTCACATCACACACTACGAGCCACATGGCTGGGTTTATCCAGGTATAGTATGCTAGGCATGCTGTCGCCAGCCAGCTGGCACCGAACGCTCTCCAAAAGAGCGACGTTGACAACAGCGTTAGCAACCATAGGAAAATACACCCAGCCAAAACAAAGACGCTTGAAAGTAATGCACCCATGGTCAACAGCGTTGGTAGCTGCTGACTGTTGGAGTATCCCAACTCGGTGAGTAGCTCGGCCGAGTTGCCGTAGAACTATTAGGTTATTTGGATGAGTCGTCAGGTGACTCCTATTAAGAGATTTTCGTAGGCCCCTAAACAGCTCTTCGTCAATGTAAATCACGTTGCCTCATATACGTCCACCAATTACACCATGGCCTGATGTTACATTGCACTTTGTGTACATTAGGCAGAAACGCTTCAGCTCATCGCGCTTGCCGCTCAAGAGGTGGGATGCATTGTTAGCTCGATGCAGCCTTATCGAGAACACGGCCGAACGATCATCTGGTGGGGGGCGATTGCCTTCAAAGAGCAGAAGCCGGATCCTTTTCATCGCCTGTGCGCTCTGTTGTGTTCACTTTAAAGTTCGAAAACACTTTCAGTTGTTTGTTGTCGTGCATATGGATGCGACTTCCCCTTCGTCATGCGCTCAATCAAGTGCGCCATTCGAGATTGTGGTCGCTCATTATAATGAGGATCTAGCCTGGCTGACCGATTTTCATTCCGAAACAACGGTTTATTGCAAAGGTCGGTCAACTTCTTCAGATTGCCTCACCGAACCCAGGGTCAATCGTTTGTAGGAGAAATGCCTATCACGAATTCGAGTAAATTCAAGAATGTTGCTCGTCTCCCCAATATCGGCCGTGAATGTCACACCTATTTACATCATATCATGCAAAACTACGATTGCTTGGCACAAATCACTCTTTTCGTACAAGGAGACATCCACACACCACACCCCACGTTATTGAGACCACACACTGAACACTCTCTTGTCGGGATGCGAGATCGTTGCTTTTCGGAAGATGCCACTGGGTTCATGACTTTCGGGACAGAGGGTGGTCGGAAGCAGTTCAAGCAGTGGACTGGCATCGACTGGGAAGGTGATGCCGAAAACAAGGCCTATTTGCAGGTAACGAAACCCAGCCTCCAACGTGCCGACCTTACCCCAGCCGCCTTTTGGCGTCGGCTCTTTGGTACCCATCCCCCACACTCCATCGATTACGTCGAGAGCTCTGTTTTTGCGGTTCAGTCGAGCGTAGTTCGCCGCCGATCTCGCGGCTTTTACGAGCAACTCCTGAAGGTCTTTACAGATTCTAAACATGTCAACCCGGAGTATGGTCATTATGTCGAACGTTTTTGGGAACCAATATTCCACGAAAACGTCCGAAAGGCCCCATTGCCATAAGTGTAAATCATACTGTCGACTGGAAAAACAGCGCTCCAGGTTATCAATTCCTATCCCGTTCGCTACCGATTCACCAGCCACCCTGCCACTAAGCCTATCCGGGTAGGTAGCTCCGTGTTCCGGAACTACCTCCTCGACCCCTACCAGCCTGCGTGGACAAGGCTTTTAACAATATATCTTAATGCGCGCGATAGCTATTGAAAATCGACCTTTACAGGCTTCTTCGCAAGGTGTATCTTAACAAAGATAACCGCTAATGTTAGGTACTTGAAACCCCCGTTAGTGAGTGCTCATACGGTAGATGGGAGGATGGTTACCTCCCAACTTGAACACTCAGCCCTACCCGCTTACTTACTGAGGAGCTGAGGTGGCTTCTGAATGGGTAGTGAATGGGATATGTACTGTCGCTTTCGGGTGATGAATCAACGCGCAAACGGTGTAAACGACTCTATGGCGGCCTTGGCTGGCTTTTACAAACAACCGCTAAGCGTTTAAGACGCAGGACCTCGCATTTAAGTACGCCGTGCAATGGGGCGGGCTCAGGGTTAGGTTGGGTTTTACGGGTTCAATGGGTCAACCCGAGGGTGTCTTCTGAAGACCCAGCCCAAGGAGGGGAGGCCTTTTGGAAACCTCTGTTGACCAAGGATTCCCACATCGAATTTGTATTTATTTCAGTTTGATTTATATATATACCTTCATCCACCCTGCCATCATCTCACTACTTACAAACGAATGAACTTCTGACATTGCATTACTCGAAAACAATTTCATCAAAGAAACACCGTTCGTTCTGGTCAACGGCCAACATCCTAATTCCCCAACGTCCCGACACCCTTTGCAATTCCACCTTCACCTCTCACCTCTACATTGGCAATCGCACTCTGTAACGCACTGGTAAGATCGATGTGAAACAGAGGCCTTGCCAAACTCTGCACAGCAGCAACCTTGTGAGTAGCGCCCTTGCTGTAAGCTTTGCTACCGCCAAGTTCCTTGCCCAGATCACTGCCACTGCTGGAGCTGACTGTATCGTTATGTGCAATCGTGTCCTTGCCCACAGCTTGACTCGCCCGGCGGTTCTCCAGGTCCTGGGTGCGGAGGCGCTTGAGCTCTTTCTCATTCTCCCTGTACTCTGCGGCATTCGCGGCACTATCGTCGCCGCCAATTTCCGCCACCGAGAAGATGGGCTTCCATCTTTCAAATTGGTTTCCATCCTGAGGAGTATAAAACCCGAATCCAGCGGAGGCGAGAGCACGTTTGGACCAGCGGTTATTGATGCATGCAAAATGCCAGTCTACCCTGTCGGGAGCTGCGTAACGATCGAGTTGATTGCGAACGTCGATGAGATGCTGGACCACTGTAATGTCGACATTGTTGACAGAGGAAAAGTCGAGGACAATGGCTTTGAGTGTTGGTCTGTCGGGTTCGATAGGGGCGGTCTTGCCGCGGGGTGGGCCAGGATCGTTCCAGGGGCGATCCTACAAGTCAAACGATTAGTAAGTGCATCTCGATGAATTGAAAAGAGGGCGGGGATACGTACGCCCAGTTTAGCGTAGGAATGCGGATTTGTTCGGCGGGTTTCCTTGAAGATGGTCGCAACCATGTAGTCGAGATAGTGGTTTGCATTAGGATAATTGAAGCCTTCTGAGAAGCGATAGATGAAAATTCCTGGATAGGGAGAATCGACCTCTATCTCGGGATTGGAGCCGTCATTATGAGCTATAGGTAAGAAAATATTTCGGGTGGATTTGTCCGGATCGTTGCCGTACTGCCCAGTACCAGCGTGCTTATCTTCGTCCAAGAGGTGATCTCCAATGACTGAGTGGATCTTGACCTTTCCGAGGAATCGACCTTTTGCCTTCACGACGCGGAAAAGAAGAACGGCAACTGAGACGCAGATGGTGGTGTAGATACCGTTCTCTATGCTAGAGAAGACGGTCACGATGACACCGGCGAAGAAGATAATAACTTCTAACGGTGAAACACGCCAGAATTGATAAACAGTATTGGGAGACGTGATCAGGTCTCCCACAGCATGTATAATGACGGCTGACAGACTCGCGTTCGGAATGTAGAAGAAGACAGCTGGCAGAGCGTAGATAGCTAGAAGTACTACAAGAGCCGTGATGACACCAGCGAAGGGGGTTCGCACGCCCGCCTTGGATTTGATGGCAGTCCTAGAGAATGATCCTGTGGCTGGATAAGCCCCAAGGAAGGGACCGAGTAAGTTCGAAACTCCAATAGCTACCATCTCCTGAGAAGGATCGATGGTGTAATTGTTGACGCGACCGAATGATTTGGCGATTGCAATGTGCTCGATCAGAATTACAATGACTGAGGCCGGTAGTTGGTTGGCGAAAAGTTTAATGATGTGCGTGTTGATTGTTGGCACTGCAGCATTTTTAAAACCTCGAGGCACTGCTCCCAGAATGGCAAACTTGTTGTCCTTGGTAGGGCGATGATGCCTATTTACCAACCAACTGATCATTGTATATAGTAAGATAACAAAAGCTGTCCGAAGCGTCGAGATGAAGAAGAAAGTCTTGGCTCGGTGAGGCATCCTTCGAGCTGCAAAGTTGCAGGCGCTTCGTATGATGTATAACATAGCCAAAGCGGTCAACCCCATTGCAGCATCAAGCTTAGTTCGACCGAGATGTTTCAGGCAGTTGATTACGACTCTGTAAGTTGCGTCGCGGTTAGAAAACCCGGTGATACCCATCAATGCTGGTACTTGGCCAACAGCGATGTTCAAGGCAGAGCCAGTCATATACGCCGATATGGCGGCCAAGGAAATAAAGTCAACGATCCAACCACAACGGATGAGCCCGATGAAGCAGATGATAGCTCCAGCAATGACCGCCAAAGCAGATGCTACGACGTGACCAGGAAGTTTAGGATCGGCCTTCGCTGCTTGATTGACGACAGTGCCGGTAACGGTAGACATGACGGCGACGGGCTGGGAGGAGTCAGCGTGAGTGTTGGGTGTCAAGCTGATTTTAGACTTACCCCGATGGTGATATCCTTAGACGTAGCGAAGAACCAGTAAATCAAGACACCCATGAAGGACGAGTAAAGACCAAATTGAACTGGGAGTTCGGCCAACTTGGCGTATGCCATTGACTGAGGAACGACAACGGCTCCGACGGTAATACCTGTACTCTTGTCAATCCACGGGAGGCTTTAATACTTCACCGGGGAAACAGAGACCACGTACCAGCGACGAGATCCGCAATAAGCCATGTCCCATTGTAACGACCAATCCAGTGGGTAAACGGGAACAGGCTGTGTGCCCATCTGACGAACGTACGCCCTGAAGGCGACACCTCTCTTATCCAATCCAGTGATGAAGGTTCCTCCTCCACATAAGTATCGGCTGTTGAGACCGAGAAGACGGACTCGCCTCTGGTAATGTGATCTTCGCCGGTAGGGTTACGATATTGGATCTTGATACCCAAGATCTTTGCCAGGGCATGGCCAATCTTGGTGGCCATATTGGCTGTTCAGCGATACCTGCCCAGACGTGTCGCAAGATTCCAAATGATGTAGGATTTTGTAAGGCCGGTCCAGGAATGGATATGTTGAACCTCTTCGACAAATGTCAAAGACAGAGCAAATTTTACAAGTCTGGCGGTTCAAGCTTATATATACCACACCTCGCCTTCTGCTAGCTATGGGAGGGTCGAGAGATGAATTGCGATCTTATGAAAAGAATGGCATAAGTTGAAAATTCAGGTGGGACGTCAAGGCCCTTCTTCCTTCTTGTCTGGCCGAACGAAGTCTAGAAGCTTAAAATTTCCACCTTGGGCTTGGTCAATTGTGGAGGGCAGAAAAGATTTATTGGCTAAATATCCACGGGCCAGATTGACATACTGCATGGGCCCGAGAAGATCATGTGGAAAAGGTAAAGTCCAGAAGTGGAGGGGGATGCAGGTCCAGTTAGGCTGAGGTTGATCCACAGAAAAAGACGGGGAATGTCAAAGTGGAAATAAGGATTGGAGGAGGATTATCGAGGGAGATAGGAAGTAGGTAGTGTGCCATATACGACTACCGGTAGTGCAGAGGCTTTTAACCGAAAAGGTGTGCATCATGGTTGAGCAGGAGGTTGTTGTTTGACGACGTTTGGAGTTAGGTAGCATCAGTAGCGTTGGACGAGGCTATGGCGTGCTCATGCGTGATGCGTAGTGCGTGCGAGGCGTGATGGGATATTGCTTGCTACCCGCCGAGCTCGCTTAACGAATGGAAGGGAAGTAATTCGCTTACTAAGCGGCTCGATACCTCTCTTCGGGGGGTGATTCCGAGAATAATAGGCTGGCTCGGTGGCTGCATGCCTGGACGGCAGGGGAAAAACCGAAAAAGTGAGAAAAGGGCAAAAGACTGGCGAACGAATCCTTGTCTACTAGTACTAGAACTGCTAGCACAGAAGACGTGCTTCAGATCCAACGTCAAAGTGTAGAGCTAACGTACAAAGATCTACGCGCCAACTCTCCCTTTTCTGCGGCCTTAGCGATCGTGTGGGGGTTAAAGAGTGCCCCTATTGGTTCCATCCCAGCTGTCAGAACTTACTATGATCAAGAGTATTAGACCGCAAATTGGCTGAATGCTCTTTTAGTAATAGTCTAGAGTACAAACGGAGGCGTTTAGCACGCTGCACGCTGTTACGTGCAGTGGTATCATGATTTTGAACAAAACGTATAACATTTGCGCTGTGTTCCAAGTGTCATTCATCCCCTTTCGCTAAATGCTCGTGAGTGTGATTTCTCACAACGGTGTCCATGTCCTTCCAGCGATGCCAAACTCCCATACATACCCTCAGTGCAGCAAATTCCGTAACGATGGACTCGCGCTCGCTCCATTCGCCATAGGGCCCTCGCTTGGCCACCTCCCATCTCGAGTAAACGTATCAGGCGGTGTCTGAGGCCTCTCATGATTGCTAGCTGGACTCCCAAACATACCCCTAAACGATGGCCGAGGTGGCGAATGTGCCGCGCTATTGGGTACTGCGAACGGATTCTCCGCGGCTTCGGGTGGTCCATGCGGTCCCTGCGACGATCGATCATGCATTGATGGGGACCTGACGTGTGTCCCGGCATGTGAAGGTGGCGCTCGCATTGCAGGTGGAACGTAGGGTACCTGCCGCAACTGACCCTGACTATCTCGTCGGTACTGGAAAGACGGTGGCTCTACAGGTACCCCGTTCACTAAATGCGGGACATGATATTGTGGCGGTATCCCCCGATGAAGCACCCCACGTGAGTCACGGTACGTCGTTGGGAGCATCTGAGGGGGCTGGTAATGAGCTGGTGCAGGTACAAAATGTTGCGGGGGGGCAGGTGGAGGTGCTGCAACCGGTGGCGATGGCGGTACCCCGTTGGCTAGCCTATCTGGTGCATGGTATGATGGGCCAGGTTGGCTTGGCCAAGGGGGATGGTACGGTTCATGAGGGGATGCCTGCGCTACTTGCGACGGCCAAACCATGGATGCACCGGGTGCATGAGGAGAGCTTGGCTGCTCAGACTCAGGTGCACTATGCTCTTCAGGTTGGGCTGATTGTACTCGCTCAGGCCGAGGCGTGGGTGTGCGCGGCGGAGTTGGCTCTTTCAGCTTTCGCAGGTGGCATTTGTGGCAGAGAAACTTTGGAGCCTCAACCAGAGCATGACCATTTGCTGTTTCGGGCTCCATACCTTCACCCTTCATTAAAAGGTCTGACCTCTGTGACCCTCCTTGGGTAGAAGCTTCAGCTTCGGCCGTGCCATCGAGGCCAACAAAGCCATTGGCGACCGGTGCAACTTCTGCTTGTGAAGATGAGACAGGTACAGGATTTTCACTTCGTCCTTCAGGGTTTTCTCCGTTCACATGGCCATTCGAAAGCCCATTGACTGGCTGCGAAGGAACTTTCGGCATGTCAACATTGTTCTCGATTGTCGCTAAAGGTGCAGATGTCTGAGAATCAATGATGATCTGAGGCCTCATCTCGTGCCACTTTGGGCTCGCATCTGCACCGCATGCAGCGCATTCTTTTGAGGAAAGCTCTGCTGGAGTTACGTCACTCAAATGAATGACTCTGTCACCGTCTTGATCGACTTCCTCAGACTTGACTGTCGGGACTCCTGGCGAGACTCTTGAGCTTCTCGTAGCTGGTACCGATGCAACGGCGCCGCTGGCTGCTGAGGAAGTCGAGCCTCGATGGTTGACGGTAACGATCGCCAGCTGGGTGGCATTGACTTTGGCAAAGTCAGTCAGGTGTGCTTTGCGCAGTGTCCCCGTCAAAGAAGTATCGGCCTGCTTGTGAGAACGCACGAAGGCTTGGAGGTTATTGTAAGACCCTTCAGGAGGAAATTTGGACATTGGGTGCAGGAAAGGCAAATCCTTGGGCAGCGTATGCTCTCTGCAGTACACAACAGCTGTCGCGTTTCCAGTCTCTCCGTCCATAGTAACAGTATTTACAGCTGAAGTCCGGGAACTCTTGACTGGCGTCAAGTGAAAGCCGAAAGGATAACCATACTGCTGGGCGCAAGCTACATGGACGGTCGCTTGGCAATGGCTGCAATTTATACAAGCTCCGGTGCTCGTCTTACAAAGCTTGCACACTGGAGCCCATTTGGCTGTAGAAATAGCACCAAATCCTTCCGCAGGTTCTAGTCTCGTGGCTTCTCCAAATTTGATTTCAGCATGAAACACCGCGCATACAACGTGAACCCAATTGTTTTGCGAAGTCCGCTTGAGAGCTTGTCGAGGATACTCGGGCCGTCCTCTCTTTCTCTGCTCCAGAAGATAATTCTCTGTAGCAGTGACGACCATCTCCTTCTCCAGGCGTTCTTTTTCTCGCTCGCGATCGTTCTTTTTTTTATGCGATGCCTTCGGGGCCTCCATAAGTTCTGTATCAGTGTAATGACGGACCGGGCAGAGCACACACTCGTAATTACTTGAGTACTGGTGTTGGTGGGTATTGTCGTTGGTGCACATGTCACACACCCATCTATCAATGCCCTGACCTTCTGCAATCCCGTAACAATCGCGATGAACAGTAAGCCTGCAATTTCTGCACACAAAGTGCTGATCCATTGGCTCGTGCACCTCACACACCGCGCAAGGCAAGATCCTGATCTTTGGCTGCTCGGGGATTAGGGGTGGCTCAGGTGGCTTTTCGATAATCTTCTTCTTTGGAGGCTCGGTGGGTGCACTATTTTGAGGCCCGAGCACTGGATAATTATCAATGGCCAATTTCTGCTTCTTCTTTGGAGCGTCCTGACCTGGCTGTATAGTCAGGCCTGGGGGGATATCTACGCCAACAGAGGCAGCCGCAGCCGCAGCTGTTGTGCTGATCCCAATAGAACTGGCAAGGTTGGCGCTGGTAAGTTCAATCAGGAGCTCTTCATCAATTCTGCGCTTCCATGCTCGACCACCTCCACTAGCAACCTTTCTTGCGACCTCGTCAAGATTCTCCCATTGGATACCGTAGCAGCGCCATAGCGCCGCGCATCGCTGACAAAGTGCGAGCATGAGATGTGCATTCTTATCTTTACTGTTTTTCAAGGACGGGTCAATAGGGACCGTAGTGCCTGGTGCTGTTGCAGGAGCACGGCGCCACTGTGGGGAGTTTCTTGTCCCGCAGAATTTGCACTCGAAGCCACGCTTCTTTGCTTGTGCTTTGCGATTATCAAAAGCAGAATCATCAACATCATCGGCAACGTCGTCCACAAGTTTCGAGTCAGCCTGCCTGATCTGTTTCTTGCCCTTTCGGCCTTCATAGTTACCCCAAATTTCTTTACCTCTAGGTGATTTCTTCCACATATAATAGTATCGAACGACTTCTCCATGCTTTGTGTGTTTGCCCATGTATCTGGAGACAGCCAATAGCTCTGATCCATATCTAGTCACACCTTCCTCAAACTTCCGGCCCTCCTCTAGGTTGAAAACAGGTTCCTTAAGGTCCTTGCGCGCATCCATACGTCGGAGTTGCTCTAAAGCTTTCTCAACCTGGTAATCGTTGGTAATCAACAATTCTAAGGCCTTGTCAAGAAAGTTGGTTGCATGGCTTGGTAGTCCTATAACTCCGGCCAATGTCTTTGCTTGTTCCATATATTGGTCTATCACTTGGTAACGCTGATTGGTAACATCGGTGCCTGGAGGGTCGTCTCCTCTCAAAGACATTTCACCAACCTCGGGCAATCGAAATTGCAGCCTGGCAGTGTTTTTCGGATCTCCATTTGGGTGGTCCTCGCCACGAGCGACATAACCGAGTGGCTCGTCCATAACCCATTTTGGGCGTTTTTCTTTTGCCGTTCTGTCAGCTTCCAAAGCTGCAATGGTGTCTTTAGTTAGCTTCGCATCCTTCTTGTGAGTGTTGCCCTTCACAAATTTCTTCTTGATATCTTTTGGCTTAACAAGCTCTACCGAATGCCCATGCCAATTCTGCACGATTGCCTGGTGTTTTGGACCTAACCGGGAGCTGGCACGCGGATAGATGCGGTCGTCATAGTCAAGAGCATCTTCAACTCGACAGTGAATGCCCAGGTATCGGTAAGGCCACAGCTTAGCTTGGGCAACCTGCTCTGCTGTAGGTGGGCGAGGCCCCGAATTTGGGGCGTCCGCATCACTGTTATTGGTGGGATCTGACGCAGCTGCATGTTCGTCTTCCTCCTCATCCATGACTTCCTCCTCTTTGTCCGTAGCTTTTTCGCCTACGATAGGGGTATTTCGAGCTTCAAGCTTCTTTTCCTGCTTCCGGCTGCAAGGGCCACAAGACCAGCCGAATCCTCGAGCTGGTTTCTTGAGCAACGGCGGTCGAACGCAATTCATGTGGTAAGTGTCCTTGCAGACAGCGCAGTCAACTGAATCATTGCTACTTTCGAGATCAGCTGTGATACAAAGTTACATGATTGATGTACGTGTTTGCACTTACCTCGCACAGTAACCCACGCATCGTTTGCAAGATTTGATCGCGCTTGTCAGTTCTTTGCCACGGCCTATCTCCACGACTACGAACTTCCATCGTTGGTCCAAGACCTCTTTCACTTTGGCTGGTACATTGATCACTTGACTTGTTGGGATAACCTCGTAAAAGCGATGGATGTAGCGGTCAAACATCTTCTCATACCAAAAAGAATCCTGTTCCTTCCTGTACATGTCGAGATCATTTATGTCGTTCCTGTGCAGAATACGGCACTTTCCGCGTAGCGATGTGATAGGAGATGTATCTGATTGCATGGAAGCGAAGACAACTCGAGTGTCGTTGACTTTTCGCTGAATGTCTTTTGGGCGAAAATACCAGTTGACTCGCAACGAGTCCACTGGTTGGCTGTGGTCGTTATCCACATGGAGAAATTCCATGATCCTTGCCAGGTAGTACGGTTCGCCAGGAGGTTCGCATACCAGATACACTTGATCTGCTTGCAAGTAAGCGGTGGCACCTTTGAAGTTGATGCGATTACGTGCGCCATGTAATCAAGAAAATACGATAACATACCGTTGACAGCAAGCACAGTACCATCATCCGCCTTCAATTTGCCGCCTTTCAGGTAGCCTTGACAATTATCGAAGGTCATGAGGTTGGTCGTTCTTAATCTACCCGTACTTGTTGAAGGTGCACTTCTCCGCGCAACGCTTGATGTAGCATTTTGATTTACGGCAGCAGATGCATGTTGGGCTGTGGACCCACTGCCGGGTGCTTTGCGCTTCCTCGACGGAGCAGGCTGAGCAACGCCGGCTTCAGGGTTGACAGAAAAACTTGACATCCCAGGCAGGTGATTATTCTGGGAATTTTGTGGGGTAGCCTTGTTAGTCGTCGCTGGCACCGCAGGCATTGCAGTGGATGAACGGCGAGTGTTTGCAGCTGATGGTTTTTCGCTGTCTCCCGAAGCCGACGGTAAATTACTCGGCAGTGCAGAGCTCAAAGAAGTTTGGGGTTTTTTGGACGAGCTCCACTCATACTCCAACTCCAACTCTCGATCCTCAGCGTAATTAGGCCTCGGATTCCCAGTCCTATTCCGAGACCTCGTGCCATAAGGTGATGCACCATTTGAGTCCATAGCATTATTGCGTTGATGGTCAGGCGGCAATGACGAAGAGGAAGAAGTAGTGGTCATAGGTTGCGACTCTGGTTTTGCGGGCTTGGCGGTCGATTCGAATGATTGTGGGGGAGTCAGTCGTGGTGACTTGGAAGAAACGCGCGAGGGTGTAGAAGTAGAGCCGAGCTCATTGTTCCTGATTGCAGGGCGCGCTTGCGGTGCAGGTTGATTTGGTGGGTCTGTCATAGCTAGCCTATCATCACTGGCTTCCGCCATGCCACCAGCCGAATTGCCCTGACGGAGAGGTCCTATGAGGACATCCGCCGGGAATGATCACGTATCTCCCGGATATGGTAGTGCATTTGTCGAAAATTGAAGCTAAACAAAGGTGATTGATCGGAGACTGTGAAATGAGGCCAGCTAGGTGCCTGCCTACGATATGTGGAGTAAAATGCAGCGCTTCTATAATGAGGATTGACGGTTGATGCGACGCCCGACTGGGATCAAAGCATGCACCTTAGGCTGGGCGAAAGAAAATCGGATGGATGAATTTGATGTGGACCAAGAAGCATCACAGGGAAGCTGTCAAAGCGAGGGGCGTGTGGAGGGAACGGTGGGATGAAGGGGAATTGTATGAGTGAGGATGCTAAGACCTAAGAACATAGAACACTCGTGAGGCAACGAAGCATATTGGGGAGAGGGCGGCGCGCTAAAGCTGTCTGCCGCTAGAGGCCTGCCGAGAAATGCTAACGCTTTAATTCTCCCCACTTTCACTCTGTTGGATAATGACCTTGATCACAACCTGAGCGCTCTCGTTCCAAGTTATCCATCAATCTGGACGATGGTCGACCTCCAGAAATGAGTGCATACCCTGAGACAGGCTTCCCTAGTCGCTATCTTGTGCGCTTCGCGGGTCGTAACTCCTGGGTCACCAAAGTTATGTACCTGCAATTGTACTGATTTACCGCCTGGTTGCTGTCAATAGAGGTCCGAAGCAAGTTTATGCATGTGCAGATGTCTCGATATTAGCGCATAGCTCTATAGCTTAGGTTTTGGGGGCTTTCGTTATGACTTCTCAAAGACAGGAGAAGAACAGACGTCAAAGTGGCCTGCCGAAGTTCTCCCGGCGGGTTTTCTGCCAACACGACTTGCCGCATTCGGAAAGTAAACAACCCAGAACATGCCAGCTGTCACATCTTCTTCGGCTCTTTTATGCTTTCTTTGTAAATATTCGGACCCTTGAATTCGCTACGCTGTCGCTAGGTTTCGGATGACCCATGCCTCAGACACATATTGGACTTACCACTAGTTGTGACCTGATTCAAAGGCAGCAATATAATACAAGCTCTTTCCATGGTATCAAGAGAGGCTTTGGGCAAATTGATGAAGCGTCATCTGGACGTTCTGTATTCAAAGAAATCAACAATCTTGCTCCAGGTCAGGACACACTGAAGCGACCGCGAACAGATCACAACGAGAAGAATCGGATTGACGCCAGCAGAATTTGTAGTATTAACGGAAATATTTTTGATTCTGACCATCTTCCAAAACCAATCTCATCTTTCATCCCGGGTCCGTCGCAGAATCCATTGCTCTCATTATCTCACCCTCATTACGGCCTTCCAGACACTCTAGTCAAGAATTTTGCTTCGTTAGGGATCAACAGCATTTACCCATGGCAATCTTCATGTCTGCTTGGACGTGGGATACTCAGTGGCGAAAAGAATCTCGTTTATACCGCTCCAACAGGCGGCGGAAAGTCCCTTGTTGCAGACGTCTTGATGCTCAAACGAGTCATCAGAGACCCCTTGAAGAAGGCGATCTTAGTTCTTCCCTACGTAGCATTAGTGCAAGAAAAGCTGAAGTGGTTGAGAAAGGCTGTCGAAGGGGTCGTGAAATACGTTGCTGTCCCGAGCGAGGGTGAATCCTTTGAAACCCAGCTTCCCAAATGGCGCAAACCCCATGTTAGCTCCGTACGTGTGGTTGGCTTCTTCGGTGGCAGTAAAGCGCGAGTTACGTGGTCTGATGTGGACATAGCAGTTTGTACAATCGAAAAGGTGGGTGATGTAGACGTGGCATAGGGAATCCTCCCGAAGAATCAAAGTGGTTGCACTGACACATGGAAGGCAAATGCCCTTGTGAACACGGCCATTGAGGAATGTACCATCGATCACCTTGGGGTCGTTGTTCTCGACGAACTCCATATGATCAACGATGACTTTAGGGGCTACCTCATGGAACTTATGGCAAGCAAATTATTGGTCCTCGAACAACCTGTGCAGATTGTGGGCATGAGTGCAACGTTGACGGTATAAAGCCTGCTATGTCGCTCATGTATTATAGCTGATGTACATAGAACACACAAGTACTGGCGACATGGCTCGATGCAAAGTACTACAACACTAAGTATGTTCCTGTCCCAATTGAAGAGTATCTGGTCTACGATGGCTCGATTTTCCCGGCCTCAACCTCGAGTGCCTTTTTCAAGACCGCTAGCCAGCTCAATTCAAAATTGTCTCAGCCCCTATCCAGTATTGCTCCTGTCAGGTTAATTCAGCCTTCGGAGCACAATGAGCTCAAAAATCCAATATCAAACGCTGTTGTCTCATTGGCTATAGAGACTGCAAAGGCTGGTTATGGTGCTTTGATATTTTGCAGTGCGCGACAAACATGCCAGTCGACAGCATTGTTAGTTAGTCAAGCGATGCCTGCAGGTCTAGATATTGATGATGAAGCTCTCGAAAAGCGGAAAGATGTCCTAAGCGATCTCAGAAGCCTACAGGTAGGTCTTGATGATACCTTGGCAAAAACTGTTATCAGAGGAGTAGCTTTCCACCATGCCGGCCTTACAATTGAGGAAAGAGACATCGTTGCAGAGGCATACGACAAAGGTGTTATACGAGTCATCGTCGCGACTTGTAGCCTTGCAGCAGGTATCAATTTACCTGCGCGTCGTGTCATACTTCAAGGGGCAAGAATGGGCCGAGACCTCATTGGACCAGCAATGCTGAGACAAATGAGAGGCCGAGCTGGTCGCAAGGGCAAGGATGAAGTTGGCGAAAGTTACCTTTGTTGCCAGAAGGCCGATCTAGAAGAGGTAGCGCAGCTTCTCGAAGCCGACTTGCCCATGATCGAGAGTAGCCTGACACCCGAGAAACGTGGTATCAAGCGGGCTCTGCTGGAAGTCATCACTGTGAGGCTGGCTACGCATATGGCCGCCATTCAAGAGTACATCCAGAGGACACTGCTGTTCCATACAATGGACCGTGGCCAGTTGGGGATGTTGGTTACTGCGACGTTGGAAGAGCTCCTTGCTTCGGAACTCGTCACTTTGGATAGCCTCGGGTCTTACGAAGCTACAGCATTGAGCCAAGCCACTGTAGCTTCCTACCTGACACCTGAGGATGGAATCTTCATACATGGTGAGCTGCGCCGGGCGCTTCAAGCCTTCGTCATGGATGGCGAGATGCACATCTTCTATACGTTTACTCCTGTTTACAATTCCGGCGTAAGTGACATCAATTGGCCGGTATTCCGTCAAGAGATGGAGAGCTTGGACGAGAGTGGACTCCGGGTCCTCGATTTCGTTGGCGTCAATCCGTGCCTAGTGAACCGAATGTAGCCACATCAGGACCCTCTCTTGTTAACCGCTGTCTGACTTTCAACAGGGCGAACAGCGCAAAGCAGCTTTCCGAAACAACGCCAGAAGAGATCAGAATCGCACGCGTCTATCGCCGATTTTACACAGCGTTACAGCTGCGGGATCTCTGCAACGAATTGCCCATACACGTTGTGGCCCGTAAGTTCGAAGTACCTAGAGGCTTTGTTCAGACACTAGCACAGATATGCGAAGGGTTTGCGGCTGGCATGATTAGTTTCTGTGACAAGATGGGCTGGGGCATGCTTAAAGCCGCGCTAGAGCACATGAGTGACCGCCTGAAAGCTGGGGCTAAGGCGGACCTACTAGAGCTGGCAAAGATCCCATTTGTGAAGAGCCGGACAGCTAGGGTATTTTGGGAAAATGGGTTCAAGGGTCTGAGGACTGTTGCTGAAGCTGATGCGAAGGATCTGCTCCCAGTTCTGCTTCTGGCCCAGCCAAAGAAATCACGACTGGATGGAGATGATGAGGCCAAGTATCACCAAAAGCTTCTGCTCAAAGCAGAGATCATAACAGGAGCAGCAAATCGGCTTTGGGAAAGGCAACATCAGATTGAGATCGAGGTAGATATATGAAATCAGGCCTGCTTGGGTCATGCTACTCCGCATTTGCATTCTACGTGCCCAGCGTTTACGTTGTGCGATGGTTTGTTTGTATTCTCACATAGGTCGCCGATTCAATTATCTACTACGAGTACTAGTTCTACCTTACCCAACTTCCACCTACGTAATCCTCTCATTTTCCATGCATGACGCCCTACCAAGTTGGCGTACATCAGCGGATTCAAAAGTTGCGCTGGGATACTATCACGCTTCATGTGCAACATTTAAGATGAAAAGCAAAGCATCGTGTCGGGATTGGTGCAGGCGCATATGAGGTCTCGCAGAGCCAAGGCTCCCGGCTACGAGTGACAGTAGTGATCTGTGCAATTCGGCTCCAGCTTCTCTGAGGAGCTTCCTCCTTTCATGCATTGATCATGATTGGTGCATGAGTGGATGTCGTAGAATTAAGCACGGAGATTGAGATTTGTGGGGAGGTTCGCCTGATGATCCAAAGCTCGCAAAGGCCAAAGGGCGATGTACGGTACCTAGATTTAGCTATTTTTGGATCGGGCAACGTTTTTTGGGGACACCAATCGGATTGCTAGGATTGCTAGGGGCCTTGCCGAGGAGAATGCAGGGGGCAAAATACACCACCAGAATGGAATCAGTGAGAGTGGCACTCCTCGAACCACTCACCACAACAGAGGACCTGCATACACTACGTTCAGCACTTTCTGAGATTAATCTTCCCTTATTTGCGCCGCTTTTTTCTTTACACCTTCAACCATACCTGGCCTTGATGGTCCCTCACACTCCTTATCACATCAATTACTCGTCGCAAATGTAGCCAACTCATCCTGAAACCGCTTCTCGTACAACCTCAAACGACAACTCCGTGATCTTGAACGTATACGAATCCTTTCCAACTCAACATATTCTCGTTATCACAACCTCATTGAATCTACCAACGACAGAAATCGAGGGACCAGTGTGTTGAGACGATTTTACCCATAGTGGAATCGCTAATGATTCAAACTACAACTCCTCAAACAGGTGGCTTGCAGTGCGCTTACATCAACATCCCTTATTGCGCCTTGATTACTGTGCTTCCCAAGCACTGAGCCGCATGAGCTTCGCGACTGCGACCGCATCTATTCTCGTATCGAAGGGATAATCTCAAATTCCTGCCCAAAATTCTTCACAATGTCGGCGCGTCCAACATTCATCGACTTGAGGTCGCAATCTAGCGACACAATGCAGTCAGGCTCTGGCAGGCCTTCCCCAGGCGCTTTTCCCTCACCCAGGATGCAGCATTTCGCAGGCGATATACCGCCCGCAATGTCCCCACTGGACATGTTTGCGATGCAGAGCAGGTTATTGGCCAAGCAATTGGATGACAGCAAAAGAAATGGACGACGTGTCAGTCGGCTGCCTCCTCTCACGACTGGCGACCCGATCACAAAGCAAAAGTCCATGTATGATAGATCGAGGTCAGCAGAGGCAAAGGTTGTTTCCCCCGGCACAAGCCCACGAAGAACTGAGGAGGATACATCAGGGACAATGCCAGAAGTGGAGGAACCAGCTTTCAGACCAAAGTCATTCTACCCTCGAATGAGCAATATCCCATCCGTAGAAGACGACCCGGAAGACCTCGTTAGCCCTTCCCCAGATCAGCCTTTCGTGACACCGGCAGAGATGCCACCACCGCGGACGAATGATTACTTTGGGGCTTCGAGGACAAAGTCGCCGGAGCCGGCGACGCCTGCCACAAGAAGCGCGGAGGCAATAGATCGGAATCCATGGGTGTATCCACCGCGCACCTACGAGCCCGTTCATCACTACAACGGACCACAGCGAGGAGGATCTATAGAATCTTCATCTTCAAGAAGCCAGAATGGTTCATTGGCGCCACCGAAGTCACCACACGTTCGTCAAGCTCCAAGCATTCGATCAATTCAAGACAGCTCGGATGATGAATTGAGCGCATCCACTGGTGGTTCGGGGTTCTCCAGAGACAGAAAGTTGTCATCAAGCAGCGGCGTCTCAATGCCACATTCGCCTTTCTCGCCCTTCATTCAGGCACATAACCGATCTCCTTCTTTGAATTCCGAGTACTCAATTGGTGGCTCGCGTTTGAATCGCCCAGCCTTCAACTTTTCAAGGCCCATTAGCAGACAGAGCCAGCAAATGGACATGGGACGGCAGCGTTCCTTTGATAGCCGACCTTCTACAGACGCGATACGACCTCCTTTCGGCTCCGAATCGCGCAATCCGTCCTCAGACAGCCAACGCTTCATGTTCGCGGATGATGCTGTACAAATGCCTGCCAGCATGGAACATAACCAATCACCTGATCTGAAAGATCACGATGCACCCGCTCCTTCCTACATTTATGCCAAGTTTTCGCTACCCCGTGGCAGGATGCTACAACGTGACTCCAGAGTTTTGCAAAACGATCAGGTGCCCTTGTTCGAATGGGACCGACCTGTTGTACAGACCAACGTTCGCCCTACAACGCCGCTTGCGCAGAGACCCATGACGCCTACACGGTCACCGAAACCAAGTACGGAGTTCAACAGGTCTTCGCCGCGTCCTTCGTACGAGCAAAGTACATATTTCTCCCCGCGCCCCTCCGCAGACCAGCATGGACGAGGCTCTCCTCGCCCATCCGCAGAGCAGACTTACTACACACCTCGCCCTTCAGCAGAGCAGCATGGTCGAGCTTCGCCTCGCCCGTCTATCGAACAACACTCACAGGGTTCACCTAATATTTCAACAGAGCAGGCACGTCAAGTTTCAAGAGGATCGCCCCGTCCGTCAGCAGAGGTCAATCATCAAGGTCGAGGCAGACCGCCTCCAACGCCCATCATGAGTGACGACAAGTCAGAGTACACAGCTTCAACGCGTTCTGGTAGCACAATAAAAGCTCACCCTTGTGTACCAGCTCCATCAATGGATCTATCTGCGGAGGAGCATCTTGCGAAAGGCATCGAGCTGCACGAGCGCGGCGCTGCAAGGGAATCTACATATCACCTGCGTATCGCTGCGCGACAAAACAATCCGACGGCCATGCTTCTCTACGCACTCGCTTGCCGACATGGCTGGGGTATGCGTCCCAACCAGCAAGAAGGTGTACAATGGCTCCGCAAAGCGGCAGACTGTGCCAGCTTGGAGATTGTCGTCGATGAAGAACAGAAGGATAGCAAGCCAGGCGATGTACTCGAGCGGAAGACCAAGCGGGCCCAGTTTGCGTTGAGCATCTATGAGCTTGGCGTCAGTCACATGAATGGTTGGGGCATTGAACAGGACAAGACGCTTGCCTTGAGGTGTTTCGAGATCGCGGCCAATTGGGGCGATGCAGATGCGATGGCTGAGGCAGGCTTCTGCTACGCGCAAGGCCAAGGATGCAAGAAAGATCTGAAGAAGGCAGCCAAATACTACCGCATGGCTGAGGCGAAGGGTATGAGTATGGTTGGTAATAGCTGGTTAGTCCATTTTCAATTACCTTACGCAAGGAACGTGCTAATGTCCCGATAGGATCTATAAACCGAAGTATGCGGATGATATCAGCACCAACGAACGCCAGGGGCGAGGTGCCAAAACTACCACACCAGAAAAGAAACCACGGGATAAGTCCAGGACAAGGACTCTTTTTGGAAGGAAAAAGTCTGTTTCTCAGCGGCCTTGAGGGTTGCGTCTTCTATGCCTGCAGTGCACTGCTCTTCGATTTGATTTATCTATTATACCCTTGCATTCGGCTGATGGGATGCATCACTGGCTTTTCATTTCAGGTGCGCGTATTCGATTTTCCTAAGCATGATGCACTAGGAGCAGAGCCCACTGGCATGTTATCAATATGATGAGCACTCGATAGCTGTACGTCAGTCATTGAATGGTTTCTCAATTTGATATCTGATCATTGATCTTCTCTATCATGATCACATCTAATGCATTTCCCTCCACAATCTCCATTCACTGACCAAGAATTCCCTACCCTCGCAATCTGCGTCCCCATCACCCTGTTTCTCGCAGTCTAATCTGCTACCAGTCTACACGCCATATCTCTCACCCTCCCTAGATCAACACTAACCCATCTAAC
>JASZXT010000350.1:0-27289 GCA_035521555.1 Lecanoromycetidae sp. Uapishka_2
ATGGGGTTGTGTGCGGCTAATTTGGTTGCGGGAGGGCTGGTCTATGCGGTTGGGAAAAGGGAAGGAGAGGGTGAAGCGACGTAGTTTCACGGGTGAGAGAGGTGGAGGAAGATTTGTATATATGGGCATTGGGGCGTTGGCTTTGTTTGCTCTGGTGTAAAATTAGCTTCGCACATATGAGTGGAAAATCTGTTAATGGATCGCCTCCTTCAAGTATTACGGTCTCAAGGTCTCCTCATTTGGGGCATTGGCTTTCACGAGATTCAACGAGATGTGATCCCAGATTGCTCAATGTAGGTGGAAAGCCCGCGAAACGCACAATAGAATACCATGAACAATTTGCACAAAAAGCTTCTATGTAAAACGGATTATTACAACTATGCTATAGCGGCTGCATGAACTAAGCCACGAGCCCAAAGATTCCAAAAAACCGAAGCGGACAAGTGACGGTACAGCGAGAGTATAAGGTGATGCTGGGAAACAACGCCATGTATTTCCCAAGCCGGTTGCGTTGATCGGAGAGCGGATCGCATAGACAAAGCTTGGAGGATCATTGGAGTACGCCTCAAAAACCATACTGGATATTAGATGCTGGTCTGCTGGTAAGGTTCACACGCAAGCAGTCGATCCATGACATCCAGACAGTAGCCTCCGATCGCTTCAAAGCATGCCATAATAGACGACCTGGGCCTTCGTTATGCTCAAAACCGGCCGCAGTCGCAATCTAGAGTAAAAAACAGGTTGTATCGTGGTCCATGCACCCCTTCAATCACACCGTTCGCCCTCCATCCATCGTTACCAACAGCAGCTTTGTCCCCCCCCAAGTATGGTGTCCTACAAGATCAAGCACTTCTTTTTAGTACTGTCTCCGCCATGGCCGTGCTTCCCCTTCTTCGATAACAATGCCGAGCGTGTCGCGTGCTCAAATACCTCTCTTACACCTTCGTTCGTTTTAGCCGAGCACTCAAGGTAGTGTCTCGCGCCAATCTTCTTCTTGACTTCCTCGCCCTGATGATCTTTGTATTAGCTGACGTTCGCATGGTATGTCCCTTACATTGGTTCCTATACTCTGAGTACAATGTACCGAAGCCCAGGACTTGATATAGGGTGCGCTTTCCAAACGCGTCGAGGAACTTACCTGCTCGGGAGTCACGGGTTTCTGTGATGTCTTGTGTAGTTCCTCGATTGTTTTCTGATCATATCGGAGATCTTTCTTGCAACCGACGAGGATGATTGGGAGGCCTTGGCAGAAATGGAGTACTTCGGAAATCCACTGTAGAGGCAAGCTTGTTAGTACAATACTCTAAATAGTGCCTATAGCAGATTATAGAGCCTTTGGGAAGGGTGGGGTCTGGGGTGGTCGTACCTTCTCCTGGACGTTATCGAGGGAATCGGGAGAATCGACGGCAAAGCAGATAAGGATGACGTGGGAGTCTGGGTATGATAAAGGACGGAGACGGTCGTAATCTTCTTGACCAGCCGTATCCCATAGAGCTAACTCAACGTGTTTACCATCCACCTCGACATCGGCAACGTAGTTCTCGAAGACAGTTGGGACGTAGACCTGAGTCACCAATACGTCAGTATCATGATTACGAGAATTTGCATGTTATGTCCCGAATGTTCTTGTGCTCTAGCAGCTCCTTTGAGATCTGATGGTCTCGTGCCTCTGCAGGCTTAGAGGGAGGAGAGGAATGCTGACCTCTGGAAAGGTACCCTTGGAGAAAACTCTGTTAAAGGGCGTTAGTCAAGCCGAAACCATCATTGAAACAGAGCAATATGGCGACTAGAGCGCAAACCGTAGAAGCTTACATGAGAAGACAGGTTTTTCCGCAGGCACCGTCACCAACAATGACGAGCTTGCGTCGGATTTCGGCCATGCTGTGTTACTGGTAAGGTATACGTCAGCAAGCCGATAGTGGTAGACCTCTACGGTAAGTGCAGCTATAACGGTAGCTGCTGCGACAGTAAGTGGTATGTGTAAAGGGTATTTATGGTGGTGTGGATTGATGGTTGTCGAAAGAAGGTTGTTGACCAAAGAAGGCTTTCGGGCTTGGTAGAGGGATCGACCTACTTCTAGAACGCAGGCTTGTTGCTTGCGGCAAAAGGTCGTGACTTCCTCTCTATCAGCGCAAACTGATAGCACAGAAAGGTATTAAGGAAGGAGGTATTCGTGGGTTGGAGTGAGCTGGGGAGGGGTGTTAACGGTGATGGGGGTTTATCTTTCCGTGGGCGGAGCTGGGCAAAGGATGATTATGATTTGTTGGCTGAACAGGCAACGGTATGAGGATTACGACCCTTTTTCACAAGGCTAGGAAGAACGCGTTGTCCATGCTACGCGGAGGGGGCAAATGAGGTTCTCGTATTCAGCTATCATTCCAGGTTTTGACTGCTACACAAAGATCTAATCTCAGTGTTGCCAGTGAAGCCCAATCCTTTGATTGTCTCAATTGGGCTTATGCGCGCCTTGTCCAGCTGAACCAGGCTTGGCTAGCATGAACCGGATTTTCCATCCCCGGTATTAGCCTCGGTCCAAGTAACTCTCTATCACACACTCAACCTCTCAACTATTCGAGCGACACCATGTCTAAGAAGCGGTATATATCTCACATCTCAAACAACTCTACGTAAATGTCCAGAAAAAGTGACACCAAGGCCCGAAACGCACCAATTCTAGAAGACGAGTGGATCAGGTTTCACCCAGGGAATCACTTAGTGTGAAAGACATGAAACCAGGTGTGTGCCTTCGTCCACGGCAATACAAGTAGTACAAGGAGCAGAGGTGGTGTAGGCCTTACGCCGCCCCTCCCAGCATTTTTGCTAAACGTCTGGGAGGCAATTGTCCAAAGCAGTCATCGTGATCAATCAAGCAAGGACACAGAGAAAACTTGTTCTTGTGAAGCTCTCCAAGTGCCAGGCCTTGCCATTTTGCCAATCATGGTTTGGCAACGAGCAAGTCAAGAAGTGCTTCTCGTTTCTCCTACCCACAGTGAAGGGTATAAGGCCTCGTGATTCTGTCCATTGATAATGTATCTGCTCGCTGCCAATTTTCGACTTCTCACAATAGAAGGTCATAGTAATGCTGGAGGTTGATGGACTTGGAAGACAGTGCCAACGTTGAATTTGTCCAAAAAGAGCAATGCGAAGACGCTGGGGTCATTTCAATGTGCATTGATTAACAGAGCATTGTTAAAAGGCTTTCGAAAATAGTCAGTCATAGATTCGAGAACAAGAACAAGAAAAAAGCCTTGCTTTTCGGCCTCGGTCATCCTTCTTTTCATTCGACAGAATTCCAGTAAGAGCAGGTCATGGATATCCTGCTGTGTGTCTTTATTGCATGTAATGAAATGGTATTGACTCAATTGGAACATCACGAACCACGCCCATCTCGGCACGGTCTGTTGAACAAAGGTTCTACAAGTCGTGTTGGAATCGTTTAGGGTATAAAATGGGGGAAGCAAGCTGGCGTCAAAAGCTTGAATGGTAGCTCGATAATAGAGCACGAGGCTTCAGTACCTCTTGAGTGCTTGCAAACTCCACACTTATCCACAGCACCAAGAGAGACTACCATTGGGAACATACGATATATGTCACTGAAAAATGGACAATGGACAACGATAAAGTACACAGCAGCCGTTAAGGGATAGAGATTGACGTTAACTGTCATTCGCACACGGAAGCTATCCATATTTCGTCCTCGTCAAGAATCGCCTTGAGTCATAGGTGACGCTATGTTGATGTCTTTAGGACTGGACTTGCCTGAAGTGCTCTTGTGTCAGATCACGACTATACTGCATACACGGCTGTAAAATGCTTGACGTGCAATGGCGTGGACTTGACTGGACTTGACTTGACTTGACTTGACATAGTAACAAAGAAGCTAGGCGAGGACTTCCCATTCACCATCTCAATACAAATAGGGTATATTTGGTATGATACTTAAGACAATGATCGCTATCATGATGACGCGCATAGCAAGCAAAGGTCTATGAATAAGAGGCAGCAAGCGAAGGAAGAATCGATAACGCCAATGCTTAGGATTTTCGTAGCTGCTGCAGCTCGCTCAATGACAACGCTCTTCGATGAAGGATTAGCAATGGTATATGTCCGCAAATAGAAGCAATAAATGACCAGAAGGAACACATAGACAAAGGAGATCCGTCTCGCATAACCTTCATGAATTGACGTTTACCTGCCCTCATAATCGGAGGCCCACTCGCGGGCGTCCATGTCATTATGCCAAGCATTTCCATAACCTGTACCAGGGCCACTCACATAGCCTTGCTCCTCATTCTCATCAAAGTAATCCCCACCACTACTAGCGTCAAAGCTACTTCTCCCACTGATCTCTCCCTCGTCACCCCCAGCAGGAATCTGATCCCACTGCAACCCCTGCAGAGCGGGGTATTGTAGAAGCAATGCCTGGGGTAGTGCGAAATTGCCGTTTTGCATGTTGCCATTCATGGGTGGCTGAGGCACCATACCACCAGCTTGTATACTCTGGTTCATCATTTGCTCATCGTAGATGCGCTGTCGTTCCATCGCTTCCTCATCTAGCAATGGCTTGATACAAACCCTACCAGCTTCACTTCGAAAGTGTCTGCCAAGGGCATCTGCACGAGCGAACCGTCGGCCACAGCCCCAGCTGCCTCCACCGCCTAGTTCGCCGCGGCAGACAAACTTCTTCTCCCCACTGTGTAGGCCTTCGTGCCTCTTGCGGTCGTGTTGGCGGGCGAAAGCTTTGCCACAAACTGTGCATACGAAGGGACGCTCGTCGGTATGAGTACGAAGGTGTGATCGAAGGTTATATGCGCGAGTGAATTTCTTGGGACAGAGAGTACATTGAAAGGTAGCAGGGTGTTTTTGTACGCGCTTCTCGTTACCAGAAGCAGGAGGCCGGTTAGGATCGGCAAGTTCGAGAATGTAGTCCCGATTGGTAGGCATCGAAGAGGTGGATGAGCGACGAGATGGCGAGGATCTTGCTCCTGGAGAGGATTCGCGGGACATGCTGGGAGAAAAGTTCGTATCATAAGGGGATAGCGAACGGCGGCGGTCGACTGACGAGTCATTGGATCCAAGAGTCGGGAAATTCGATACAGGCGTTACGGGGCGTGAAATGGATGTATCTGACTTGGCACGAATGCGTCCTCTTCTGCCTGTTGATTTTGTCAGTTGTTGCAACTCGAGGCTAGTAGCTAGTTGGAGCTTACTGCTTTCAGGTGGACTCAAAGCATCCATGTCATTATCATATCGACGTTGTCGATCAAAGCTAGGGTGCTGTGTCGTTGGCGCAAGCTCGATATTGATTTCAGGAGCTTCCATCTGAGTTGCTTGGCCCATATCATTGGAGCCAAGTCTCTCCTCTGGTGGAAAACTGGGGAAAGCCTCAGATGGATGTGTGTATATCGTAGATCCCGGACCTCCATCGAATTGGTTGTTCGGGCTCGCCAGAGGAATAAACTGGTTATTCTGAGCCATACCAAGCCCTGGTTCCGGAGTCATGCGTGGAGACACGAATGGACTATGCCTGGGACTGTTTCTCTGTTGTTGGGGATCTGAAATACTGAACTCTCCAATGCCGAGTGCGTTCTCTCCAAATGTTTGTGGATCTTGCTGTGGATGCATCATGGGCGAATGAGCGGGCTCAAACTGCTCAAAGCTCTCTTGTTGCGCCAGGTATGGTGATGGCGCAGCGGAAGAAGAGACGTCAGAGTATTCTGAAGGTGCTCGGCGATGTCCTTGAAATTGCATACCGTTCCACTCTGACCCTTGTTGGCCATTGTTGAAAGCTGCTGAAGGGTCTAGTGAAGCTGAAGCATTTCGAGAGTGGCTGGGAGACCACTGATGACCTTGGTTCGAGATGGGCGACGTTGGCCCAGAGGAATGCGCATCAGGGGGCATGAGATTTGGTGGTGTAGGAACCATATTCTGTGGCGACGACATATTGCTCATGAGATCTGCAGGATTGATATGACCCTGCGGTTGGATGTTCGTGTCTAGTTGGGGATCGATTAAGAAGCCGTTGTCGTATGATTGTCCCTGCTTTGCACTGTACTCTAAATGCTGAAGGAATCCTCCAAGATTCGAATTTAAGCTATTCGTATCTTGTTGGTATTGCTGGTTGGATGGATTGCCGTTCAGGTGTGACGACTCTTGTTGGTAGGTGGGCTCTATATCATTCTGCTGGTATGGCTGCTCAAATCCTCGGTCACTGAAGTCGTTACTTGGAAGCACGTGCTGCTGGAATTGAGGTTGTTGCGCAGATCCGTTGAGATATGAAGGCGACAGATTATATCCTAGGCTGGGGCCGGTAGTCGGAGATATATTTGAGTTGAAAGCTTGGGATGTGAATGTGGATGTAGTTGGTAGATCCGTTGGAGACGATTGGTGGTGAAAGCTATGTGGCGATGGCGAATGTCTTATACGTTGATTGGGCTGCTGGCCGGTCGACGAAGACCTTCCACGGTGATGTTGCCCTTCCATCATGGTTGACGAGGTTATGTATAGGCTGTTCTAGGTAGGCTGAGGCGTTCGCTTGGAGTGGGCTTTCCGGGCCTAACCAGGCTGTGAAGGAGGAAGCCCCTGAACAGCGTGGGGCTCTCTGAGGATCTGTTCCAGTCCTTTACAATCCGATATCGTTATGCAAGCAGGGCTGTGCAAGGGTGGTTGGAGTGGAGGACTTGAACTTTGAAGGAAGAAGATCGATGCTCAGCAATGCCCCCTTTGGACACAAATACTGGAGTTGAGGCGGGTAGTTGGCGATCAGCGTTTGTTTCACGTTTTGTGACAGAGTTTCGAGCGGACTCAGCCGTTGGATTAGGAATAAGGATTCGAGAGACTGTCGATTCTTGTTGTACGTATATTTTACTTCAGCTCCGAGATTCAGCTGCGCAGAACTGCTGATAGCTAGATATATAAGTGCAGCCTTGTGCTCTTGACCTGGTGTGGCCGATGCGAATGGAGTATTTGTCCTTTATGAAAGCGCACTTTATAACGACAATGGGTGTCGCCTTCAGGGACGAAAGTCTATGTAGTGTATTGAGACAGTAGGACTAGGAGGTAGATTGAGTGGTTCGCTTCACTTTGGTAGGTCCTTCGAGCGTAGTCCTATCCATCAACACCAATCAATCAGCTTCGATGTCCGTAAAGGGCAAGTTCACTTGAGTCTAAGCCTTGAGGCTGCGCAAAGATATTTTGACGTTTGGGATCAAGCTCACGATATGTACACAATCCCGTTGGGAAGCAGAGCCAGGTTGTGTTTGGATCTGATACAGCGGTAAGTGATGGTGGGGAGCTTGCGCTTCTGTGAGTGTAGGAGTGGAATATCAGACGCCGAGTCGCTCTTATCAATTGTTGGAATCTCAGCGCTCAATGAGAGAATGCATTCAAGCCAAAGATAGTATCATGTCTCGAGTAGCATCGTGCAGGGGGATTCAAATGTCGTCGCCAGCGCCTAGCGATACAGTCTAGCAGCCCTAGATGGCCGAAGGATGACAACCTTGTCTAGCGGGAGGGAGGCGAAGGGGAGGACCGATATCGAAGGTTACTGCATCGCAACACACCCACCAACCATTTCAACAGGCTACCATGCGAAAGAAGGTCAATGGAAGCTTACTGACTTCTATGCTGACTACGCTCCTTCTTGAGAAGTCCGTCCGACTCAGCCTCCATGTTGAAGTGACTCCAAGTCTAGGTATGTTTCATTATGCTACTGTTCTCCTATGCTGCGGACCCGCCGTTGTTTGCACAGCCCCCGTCTTTGCTCTGTGAGGCAGACTTCCTCCACCTAACTTTCATACCTCATGTTGTCATGAGAACGGAGAGCAACCTCATATTGAGAACAACAATTTGATATTGACATTGACATTGTGAGACATTTATATCGCTCACTTGATCTGCAGACTGACTCTATTGCTCGCTGACATCGCTCAGAACAATCTTTCCCAAGATGGCAGTAAGCCAATCACATCCTCCCTAGAATAGACATCGAATCAGAATATTCGCTGCACAGGGTGCTATGATCACTGAATCGCCTTATGCTTTCTCTTTTCCTTTTCCTTTCGCTTTGTCGTGATCTTCACTATTGCTGTCCAATTCTTTGACTTCAGAGAGAATAGACTCGCAATCCCCGTCAGGCCCTTGGTTGACCACCCGAAGCTTCTCTTTCGGTACTGTAAACATCACTTGTACAACTCTTCTTTCTACCGCAGATTCCACGTCCCACTCATCTTCTGTACCATCTTGATCAGTGCGATGGCTGTTGTCTCCCCTCCGTTCGGCTCCCTCAATATCCCAGTCCTTTGCTCCTTGTCGCTTCTGCCACAGCATCCCGCCTGTGCTAGCTGCTCTTCTGGGCAATCCTCCTTCTGAGTAATTGCGCTTTGTAGGCGATGATGCGGTACTGACATCGTTTTCTGGTGATGTCGAGGTACTTCGTTCAATTCCGGTGAATGCCCGTCGCACGCTTCCCATCCAAGCCCTCGCTCGGCTATGGCTCCTTGTCGGTAATGGTTCGCCAGAGCCAGCATAGTCGCCAAGCAGTGCCTCCCCTTCCGATTGCAATTGAGGAAAAGAAGTGGCTGCATTGGCATAAGTATCTGCCGTATTGGTTCGTTGCGCAGCTGAGTCGAGGGTCAATGATCGCGAGCGCTGGTGCGCCGGGGTGTAGCGCTGGGTTGGACTATGTTGATCATCGATTGGTATAGTATCATTAGCTGAACGAAAAGGCGCCGAGCTGAATAGAGCCGCCGATCGCTGTGACAAGCTCCTACTGATGCTTCCAACCGATTGCTGGACCGAGTATGATGACAGCCCAGAGCGCGCAGACTGGTCACTAAGAGTTGATGAAGTACGATCGTTCTTTTCGGGTGAGAGCCTGCCGGCGTTATGGTGCATCAACGCATCTGCAGCGGTCCAGTCATTGACCCAATTGCGGATCTCTATTTCTCTGTCCTGGGGAGACTGGGGTGAAGGTGTTCTCGAGCCAGTCAGATAATCTCTGAAAGGATCGAGGACAGGGACATTGCCGAGTATGTTATAATCCTCTCGTTGGATCATTTCATGCTGTCCAGAACCATCTTCAAGGGGTTTCTCCTCATACTCATCCCTCTCGTCTATGGGATGTATGGTACTGAAAACTGGAGTACGTCGCCCATCATCAAGGCGCGATGCGGGCTGGTAGGTTCCTCTGGAATGAAGTGATCTACGCAAACCTCGCGTTGGACTCGGTATCTCAAACAGCAATCCTGTTCGTTCAGCTTCAGGCCCAGTACGGCCGGGTCGTGGATACGGATGACTGTCTCCTGCCCAGTCCACAGCAGCCATTTCGCCTGCGCTCTGATCATCCCACTGGTGGCTGGAGCCAGACAAATGAGGCCGATGCGCACCTGTTGCCAAACCGCGCAGCTCGGCTTCACGAGCGTCTCTCCGGCGTTTCAGTCGGCGACTGTACCAGAAATATAAAATAATGGCAGCAATGATTGCCAAGAATCCCAAAGTAAGACCCGCTCCCAGTCCAGCTTTTTTGGTTGCATTTGAGTTCGAAGCTCCAGTGTTCGACGGTCCATGGTCGATGATGGCTTTGGGGTGGGTGTAGCTTGTGAGCCAACTAGTTGACGTGGTGTTAAAATAGTATGTGTTGCTGCTCGTACCAGCGTTTCCTCTTTTCTTTCTTGACCCACCTGAAGCTGGGATCTGGTAGCCACCTACCACCATCATCACATCATCCGGAAGCATGGTGGCGCCATGACCATAAACGCCATAGCTAGGTGCGGGTCCTGTTGAGCTAGGAATGTTCCATTGCCAATCGCCACTACCACCATAGCCTTCTCCAAGCTCAAGTATCGCCAATTGCGGGTCCGCTGACGTCGTGACATCTCCTACCCACCCGCCAAATACTATGAGTCGTTTACCGTCTGAGGTCAACAAAGCGGTATGCCCTGATCTCGAGTCGACCGCCGTTGGATCCCTTGCAGCAAGATCTGTATTTGGTTCATCCGATGGCGAGTCCACAGGTAAGAAAGTCCAACTTTGTTCCGGTAAGGAGAACAGGGCGATTTGGGACATGTTGATGAAGGCTTCTTGGGTGTGGCCGCCCAGCAGAACGAAGTTTTGGTTTCTTGACTGGGTGTCATTGATGTTCCCAGAATTAAAGAAAGTAGGTTGGAGAGGAGTAATGGTGAAGCCGGCTTCAGCTATTGGTGGCCCTCGACTTGAGGTTATTCCCAGGTCATAAGTTGGCGCTGACGGGGTGGAGGACTGGAGTGACTGGATTGTCAGCATGCTATTTGAGTATGACGCCGCTTGTGTCCAATCGGCCGCTGTCGAAGAAGATGAGTTCGGGCACATCCCACCAAATATATACAATTCAGAGGTAGCGTTGGCGTTAGTGGAGAAGGCAATTGCTGAAGCTAGGTAGTTGGCACCATCAAGGGCCTCATTGCCACTGATCCCTCCTAGTGATAGATCCAGCTCTTGCCATGTGCCATTGATCGTTGAGGTTTCGTTCAAAGGAGAAAATTGCCAGAATGCTGCACCTTGTGCATTTCCTCCGCAAGATCCTGTGTACACCAGTATGTCTCCCACATCGTCTATGGCAGCCGTATATGCATTCTGTGGGGAACCTTCAAGGAAAGGAAGCGTTGGCGAAATAGTTGCGTATGGCAAATTCGCCGTGCCCAAGGTGTTGCTCACGTTTAGAGCCAGTAATTGAGAAGGCGCCGAGGTTGAAGCTCCGGGCTGTAGCAAATAAATTACATCTCTTGAGCTGGGCGACGACAGGATCTTCGTGGGATTGTAGGGAAAGGTAGCCATGCCAGGCTCCACGCATGCGGGGAAGCCGTTTCTTTGTCGCCAATCACCGAGTCATGGCTATGGGATATGAAAAGACTGTAGGTATCTACATCCACAGGTCCGTGTGTTCAGAGAGGTTGCCAGAGTAAACGGTGGGACGCCCGCTTGGAGTCTTTACAGAGTGGGGTTCTGAGGCCACGAACGAGTCAAGGGTAAACAGTGGGTTTATGGACACATGCATGGGTTAGAGGTTGGCCTGAAGCAAATGCAGGTCATTCGAATAGCTCCCGCCAGATCTCTGATGGTGATTGGTCTAAAAGCGGCGTTCGCGTGCGAGAGAGTGGGATGTTTGCAAACAGACGTTGGAACGACAACGCTCTCAGCCTCATCAATTCCCTGTACTCTTGGACAGTAGTCGCTGCTCCAAGCTCAGACGAAAAACAGAATTTAAATTTTACTTAGACTCCACGAGAGGTCACAGTTGTATGTCAAGGTCCAGCGTATTTTGCAGTGCTCCAACTGTCCCCACAATGCTCAGGCCCAGAAATCAAAGCGCTTTTACATCCCGGGGGACCAGAACTCTTAGTCGTGGACACATCGGACGATGAATACCTCCAAACAATATTCGCTCTACATCTTGCGAGTTGACGATTTCTGTCTACTACCTTTCGAGACGGTATCATGACAATGGCGATTCTGTCTTACGTCCTCGCCTCCGCCCTGATCCTCATAACCACTGCCTTCGTAAGCTCGTCCTAAATGCCGACAGCTTCCACTTGCACTGACAAATTCCCTACCCCCAGCTCCGCCTGCTCTATATCCTACCCGCTGTCCACCCCATCAAACCCTCCCCTCGCAAGCGCGGCACTCCAACCCATCTCCTCGTTGTCCTCGGTAGCGGCGGGCACACAGCAGAGATGCTCTCGCTCCTCACTGACCTGGATCCCAAGACATATACCTATAGGAGCTACGTCGTAGGTAGCGGGGATGACTTCAGCGCTGGGAAAGCAGAGGACTTTGAGCAAGTTCTCGTAGAGAAGGGTGTGGAGCAGGATAACTTCATTGGTGGCTACACAATCCACAAGGTCCCACGAGCGCGTCAAATCCACCAATCCCTCGCCACAAGCCCAGTCACTTGTCTCTATTGCCTCTACGGCTGTATAGTTCTCCTAATGAAATATCCCCAAGGCTATCCAGATCTTATCTTAACGAACGGGCCTGCAACATCTCTGATTCTGATCCTTGCTTCGACGATTTTGCGCTACTTCTCTTTCCTACCTCTGCTCCGCAACCCTGGGTCTGGAGTTACTGGAGCGACTATGGGGAAAATGCGAGTCATCTATGTAGAGTCATGGGCGCGAGTCAAGAGACCAAGTCTGAGTGGGCGGATAATCGTGTGGTGCGGGCTCTGTGACAGAGTGCTAGTGCAATGGAAAGGCTTGGAGACAAGAGGATGGGGAGAATACAGGGGTGCGTTAATTCGATAATTGGTCTTTTTACAGCTGCATTGTTAGCATTGCAAGAGCAGACATCTGAGTAAATGGCACGATCTCCAAAAAGCAAGTAGGGCGTCGATTGAGAGAAAGCTTCCATTGATGTAGCGATCTATGCATAGAATCTCGCTCATGACTGCGGTATCTCCTCCAACTTTTACCTGGCGCATGAGTGATTACTGATGCGATGTTCGAACAGTCGTAGAGATTGTGTTCAATGAATGATTCAAGCGTGCTACATGCACCCCACTGAGGCTATGTAAACACAGGCTGAATAAACTTTCCTTGGGCAGTAACCATTAGTTGTGGTACCGTCGCATGTTTGTGAATTTTTGATACAGAAGACCTCCCATGCATCGCCATGCACATTGTGCTTTTCATCAATGAAGTGAGGAGTTGAGATGAGATCATGAAATAGAAGGTTGACGCGAAGAAATGAAGTCTATGATGTCGCCCCCAAACCCTAGGGAAAAGAGATTCTGAAGGTTGTCTGAAGGTTGTCTGAAGGTTGTCTGAAGGTTGTCTGAAGGTTCCGCGATGGTACTGTTTGCCCTTATGTCCCTATGCAACCTGGTGAAGGATATGAAAAAAAGAATAGTCGATATCCGCTCCATCATTACAGAAGTGGTATCCTTTTCGCGGTGCGCCGACGCTGAGTGTCATTTCTATCGTCGCTAGTTCGTTATTGATACATGAAGAAGTGTGTACGGTTGTGCAATTGTTAGGCCATTGCTAAGCCTTCGTCGTCGCTGTCTGAGTCCTGTTCTCCTTCTCCGTTGTATCCTGCTTCGTATTCGGCTGCTGCTGTGTCCAGAGCTGGCCTAGGGTTGAGTAATTCGCTCTCCGCCCGTTGACGGGACCGTGGTCCGCTTCTTCCAATTGTCAGAGGCGAGATAGATTTCTCGAGAGCAAGAGCGTGTGAAGAGCTATCCTCTTCAATAGTCGCGGACAAAGAGGAAGCTCCGCTGACCATAGAAGGAATACGGGAGTGAGCCGTCGATTCTCCAGATACTATTTGGTCTGAGGATGAGGACACATGTGGGAACATTGACATGCTATCAGCCGCTGAAGGAGGGCGTTGTTGAGCGTAAAAGATATCATCATCAGGGGACGGTGGGCATGGAGTATCAGCGGCCTGCGAAACGGTAGAACGACGACCCGTACGCTCCACATACTCGCGAGTTATTCTACGATAATTCTCCTCCTGAGCGCGCGAAAAGGATTCAGCGCTCGAGTCGTAAGTCGGAAGATGCCCTAGGGATGCTTCACGAAGAGCGGGAGGGACGTCGACATGCCCAGCTGCGACAGCCGGTGATAATGCCAAGCTAGGCGAAGCGTGGGGGTCTTCAATATTGGTGTCTACTGACGACGAACGGCTTGACTGCGACGGGCTTAGGCGATCTATGCCTCGCTCTCTGCTTCGCACGCTGCCCATGAAGCGACGTCCAGCTCCGCCAAAGATTCCACCCAGGCTTGATGAGTTGGACGTATTAGGATCAATGACGGGCATTGGCGTCGAGAAGTCTTCGCCCGGTGATGATGTGTTTAGAGGTGAGGCGGTCTCTTTGATGGTGGAGGGAACAGGGGCACGTATAGTCTTCATGGAGTCTGCTGTGGATAGTGTGCGGTCCGGAGGGTTTGGTCGATCAATTTGTGGTTCGCTCGCAGGCCTCATGCCACCACTTTCGCCAAAGTACGACTGAGTCTCCTTCATCTCGGGACTGGCAGCAAGACTCTGTGCGAGCGGATGTTCTGAGTTCTCGCGTGATGCTCGTAGAGCTGAATAGATTTGCTCGTCTCCTCTCAGACTGGTCCTTCGCGTATCTCTTACGCCGGCACTGCTTTTAGAAACGGACGGTGATGCAGAGCCTATTGACTCGGGAACCTTAGAGTTACTGTCAGCCCTCTTACGGGATCCACGTCCACGTAGTACAGAGCCAACTCTCTGGATACCAGCTTTGACGCGATCGACAAGTGTCAATCCTACAACAGCGTCCTGGACTTCTTGAGTAGAAACCTCGATTTTCTTGCCTTGACTCTGCACCGATGGATCCGTCTCATCAATCCATGTAGAGCCATCGTCGATGCCTTTGAGGACCCACGGATGATGCTTCACCTCCTTGAGGGTGATTCGCTTGGCAGGGTGCTTATTTAGCAAACGCTTGAGGAGATCCCGAAGCTCATCATCGACTTCCTCATACTCAAGGATATCATCGAGTCTCTTGTTATTGTTCGAGGGGGTCCTGTCAGTGTGCTCGACGCCCCGAAGACGCATTCTCGGGATGAAAACGTCTTCGCGGGCAATCTTCTCGTACATCTGAAATTCGTTGGTATGGATGAAGGGTAAGCGCCCAAAGATCATGGCGTATAGTGTGACACCAAGCGCCCAAACATCAATCTGACCCGTTATTGCTGGTCGCTCGGGAAGCTTGCCGATTTCGAAGTATTGAGGATCGCAGAGTTCTGGGGCATAGAATGCAGGAGTGCCTACAGTTTTGGCGAGTTCAATGGCTTCGTCAAGGTTTCCACTATCGGCTTCTGCGATTTCCTCTTTGTTGTCGTCCTCTCTGATGGGTTTGCCCAGGTAGGATACACCAAAATCCGATATCTTGACACGATAGTCTGCCGTCCATAACAAATTTGCAGGCTTGATATCTCGGTGAATGATGCCTTGATAGTGCAAGTACTCCAGACCAAGCACAGTGTCTCGGAAAGCATCGAGAGCTTGAGACAGCGTTAGACAAGGCACATAGCCAAAGTCTTCCTCTTCTGCCGTCCAGTGGGTGTCTCCAGCGATGACTTGATCAAGCATTGACTGCAAGGCAACATCAGAGTCGCTCTCCTCCAGATAAGGGCTCCACATAGTACCTTCCAGGTTCTTGGGTGTCACTGGACGCGATGATGGTTCACTGGCAGGAAGATGCTGTGGCTCGACAGGGTTCGGAAGTGGCTTTGGAGTATGAGTTGGAGTATCGCTTTGCGGCGAGCCACCAGTCGTCAGTGTAGGCAGAGAACCTTGACCAGGTGGAAGAAAATTGCCAAGGTGGCTTGCAGGTTGAACCGGTGACTCTATAGGCGGGTCGTTCTCAGTATCACCAGCAAACTCTAGTGACCAGTATGGATTAGCATTCGGGCCTTGATGCACTTGGTGGCCTTCGGATTCCAAACGTTCCTTGGCGCGCCGTTTCTGATTCTTTAGAAGACGGGCTTTCTCGAGGCGCCTAGTGGGGGCTCCAGCATTGAATTCTGCAACAGCATTTCTCTCGTAGTCCTCATTTACATTGTTAGCATGCTCTCGCTTCGTGCGTCCCATTTCGAACACTGCGATATGCTTGTCGGTTTGCTTGCGCCAGATAATCTCCCCTCGCTCAACGTATTCAAGTACCAGGTAGACTTTGCCAAACTCGGCGTCATCGATGACCTCGTTTAAGCTGACAACGTGTGGATGACGTGCTTTCTTGAGAATGGCAACCTCCTTCTTGATCATATCATTTGGATCCCCTGATTTGCCTAGTCGCACTTTCTTTGAGAAGCGTCGAACAATTTTGATGGCTACTATTTCACCAGAACTGAGATCTCTGCCTTGCTTGACTGTTCCATGCTGACCGCTGCCCAACTTCTGTAAGATCTCGTAGTCGTTAATCGTCTTTCGGCCAGAGATTGTGTCAATACCCTTCTCTAGCTTGTGCGTCCTACGGTATATCAGCAGGCTCCACATAGCTACAGCATTCATGCCGACTTACTCTTTGGGCTCCTTGTGATGAGACGAATGGAGCATGGGGGTGCTGGAACGGCCTGATTCAGACTCGCCTGCCCAAGGCTTTTTCACAGGAAACATTGGTGAGAACAAGCCTGGGCTCTGTGCTGGCGTATTGCCCACAGTCTTGGCTCCTGAACTGGGTTGTGGGGTATCGCTTATTTCATTGGAGTCAGTGGAGGAGTAAGGAGTATTCTGTGATGGGTGGGAGCTTCGCGTTCTTAGCGGGTGAGGTGAGCCTGGGCGGAAAGGCGGAGGATATTGTTGATCTTGCAGCGCTTTGAAAGATTGGTCAGGATAGGTAGGATACTCTGGCCCCTCCCTGCGGTGGGAGATGGATTTGCTTTGGAAATTCGGCACAGACGTTGGCCTGGTGCTTCCAGGATTAAAGCAAGGACCTACGACTGTCTGTGTGGAATACTCCTTCCAAGTGCTGTTGCTGGTGTCTGGCGTCACAGGATAGGGTGAAGTGTGCCCGCTGGTGTTCAGGGTTTGGCTTTTTGCCGGGGCTGGTCCGGACCATGAAGAAGGAATAGCTGTCCGACTCGTGTAGCTATCTGCTGTATTTGTCTCTGGCGGATCCTTCACAGCAAAATAATCTATAATTTCTGGTGATTGCCTATCCAACACACTCTCGCTTTGGGGATGAGACACGGACATATCCTGCACAGATCCAGACATTGATGCCTCCACAAGGGAGAGAATCTCCGACTTTGCGGTCCCAACATCTGTAGCTAAGCGCCCGTTTTCTTTCGCATGTTCTTTTTCAATTGCAAGCCTATCCTGTTGCAAATCTTCCCTGTTTTCCCTTGATTCATCTGGCAATGCATCATCGGTAGACGCTGGTGGAGTGATTGGCATCCTTCCACCCACTGGGACATCCTGCATAGTATGATTTCCCACATCATGTTCCTCGCCTGTGGCAGCCATTTTGCCCTCTACCTTTTTCTATACCCTCGGAAGGATGCAAACTCGAGTCTAAGTGCAACGGCAGTCCAACCACTTCAAGCAGATGTCACCGAGGTCGGAGACAGCTCCACTTTCCGGCTATCATTGTCGTCCAGAAGCCTAGCCAGAGTAGCCTGCCTCGGGAAAGCTAGGAGGGGAAATACTACTATTGCTTGGAGACCAGTCCGTCCTGTAGTATCATTTGTTGATTCAGGACACAGAAAAAATCAAAATTGGATTGGTTTGTCTCATGGAGTGGAACCGCTGATGGCAGTATGGATTTTGGTTTCCAACAGTCCAACAAGAAAATGATGACCTCCCAAGTCTCTCCTCAGGTGGTAACGTCAAGGTACGTTGAGGTACCGTCAGGTACCGTAAAGGAGTGCAGCGGGAGCCTGTTCTTTGCAGGCCTGGAACTGTCACGACGTCAGTGGGGCTCAAGGTCAATATGACGGACGTGTTGAGGCTTGAAAGGACCCACAGTGACAATTGAATAACCAAGCGTTCTCCAAAGCCTAAAGCATTAAAACCCCTTGTCAGGGAGCACGGAATGACGTTTTTCGACTTATATATCCTGACACGGCTATTGGATACGAGATGACTCAATCTGGTTGACAATTAAAAGGATGAATAGCGCTCTCTACGCTTGGAAAACGATATGAATGAATATAGAAAACAAATCGTGACAGAACCTAAGCACAGGCTTCTCTGCAGACATGGGGAAAATCTCTGGCAGTCGATCAGCCCGCCCCGCACCCTTAAAGTTCCTCCAAAAAATTCTTAACGGCTGCTTGGCTGCTTGGCTTAGCACGCTTTGGGGGTCAAAGAAATTTCCGGGGGTCTTGGATTGGCTGGACTGGGCGAGAGCAGCAATCGCCTAGGGCAAAACTACCCTACGTATCGCAATCTGGGGAGCTAAGAGCGACATTGTTGGGGCTATCTATGCATATCATTTTGGTACCGACCTATGATCGCTTGCCAAGCGAAACTATATACGCCTATCTTTGATTACGAATGGCTTGCGACCGACGCCCTCCTTGGGTCTGGGACCTGGGGCCGGGCTGATCTGCCACCCCGCCCGTTCAGCAGTTACAGCCAGCGAACTGAAGATTTCCGACCTCTTGGACGTCCCCAAGGTGCTGTTCATGCGGAGCTGCCAAAACGACGTCTGTCATGTTCTCTGTCGCTTGGGCCGTGAAGTGGAGAAGCTAATACCAAACCTTAGACATTAGACAGAGGCCTGAAGACTTTTAGACCCGCTACTAAACAGCTACTACGTAGCAACTATGCCATACTGAGACCTTTTACATCGAAGATTTGCAAAGGTACATAATCTGGGTATCCTCCGATCCAATCACAACCTGTACTTCTGTTACCCCAGGTTTTTACGAGAGACTACGCCCTTCTCCGGGCCCCAACCACCTATGAGCAGCACAGCCAGACCATCATCAAATTGCGCCATGGACGGGGTCCGTTCTTGACTATCGCTGCAACTAAGAACTGCAACATGAGGTACCCGAGTCTTCGAAGCGAGCGGAAATACGCCAACCTACACTAGTCAAACAATGCTTTATGCAGCAGGCCAGAAAGGGAACCGACCCCACCTGCAATTGAGGCCTTTTCTACAGCCAGTCGAGTATGTCTTCTGTGTGGCACATTGATGGTGCTTGATGCCCAAGACTTCTCACAATCGTTCCAATAGCAATGGTGTCGCAGGAAGGGGATGGTATAATCATTAGAGTATGGCGTATTGATCCCCCTCTCCATATTGCCAGTTGAACTACCAGTCATGAATCATCATTGAACTTTCTCGATTCTCAACCACGGGCCACTGATGTTTGTACAGAACCTCTTATTATGAAATGCGCGGACGCAGCCGATCATGGCTCATGGTTGACTCGAAGATGATCGGAGGTTTGTCCGCAAAATGCGCCTATGAGATGGTCCCACATCAACTGGAGAAGCGAGACGAACGCGCCGCTTGTACCAATCGGCGCTGCGTGTCTCTCTCTCTAACAATATGCATTTATTCGTGTGGATTAACAAGGTGACTTGGACCCTTAATGTCAAAACAACACAACCTCAGAAGTACTGTGATCGCCACTGAAAGTGCTACACCACTTGGGGTCGGGATTTGGGAGACGCTATGCCTTATCTCGCTTTCCAATATTGAGACGTGCTCCCCATTCCTTTGTCCAGCCCTACTATGGTGTGATGTCCTCGTGTCCTTTCAGTCGCATAAGTACCTTCCAATGCCCTCTGAATCCTATCGTCGAGTGCTAAATATGGTAATGAAGGGGGATCAGATATCTTTCAGTCGTTTGAGGATACGATTTGCCGCCAACCAAATACTCACCACCAATTTTGAAATGACAACGCTGGCATAGCTGCCCTTCCAACAAGTGACGACTATTTCCAGGTACCAAATACAGATCCTGTGCACTCGACTAGATTGTGGTCCTTCCGATATTTAGGTAAGAGACCGTTGCCTGTGGGACACTTGGATACCTTAGCACTGGGAAAAGCGGCGACTTGGATTCACCAAGAGAACAGACAGCATGCCATATGTTTAGCTTTGTACCCGAGTCGTACTCACAAATTGACTCCACACCTTGAGATAAGCGACGGTGACATACGTTTTCATACTCGGTATTATTACCATGTTCTACTTTCCGTCTCGTGTCAAATGGTCCTTGGAAGTTTGGTGACATGCAGAAGCACAATTTCGCAGGCTTGCAAAGCGAGGGTGATTGCAGAAACTCTCCGATTTATATCCCTGATCTGTGCCCGTTTGCCGCACATCCCATTGGAGAACTATTGGAAGACTTATAATTGCCTGTTTGCGCTGTTGCGGTGTTTCGCTACACAACTCACGCCATTGGCTTCATATCAGCTGCTAGCAAGATCATGACATTGTTTTCGATGCTATGTGTATTGTTATATTATGCCTGGAATTACTGCCTTCGTGTCGCCTATTTTCTCTTTGCCGAAACGCTCAACATACCAATGCCTCCCTTGGACAGCTCTTGGCAGCATAGTCGCTATCTCGTTGATCAAGAACGTCCTTGCTGGCACACAGCCCAAGCCTCCGATCATCCAGAATCCACTCCATTCCGCCCACTCGCACAGATAATGGGGGAAAAGAACGACTCGGAACAGGCCATTTTCTGGTATTCTGTATACCTTATCTACCCCTTTTCCATTCGTTTTCTCTCCCTGAGACTCTGCTTTCCTCTTCTGGTCTCTCAACGCTGCTCTTCTGATCTCACGCAACTCATCGTCATGGTAGATGTTCGCTAAGAGGCCAACCGCAAAGATCATCATGCCAACTTCTACCCTTGCTCCTTTGCCGACCCACTCTACCGCGGTTGTGGGACCAAAGCCGCCAAGCCAGCCTCCGATACAAGTTGCGTTGATCAACTGGAAGCCTAGCGCACTTGCCCAGACGGTGATGTGGATCGGTGACATGCTTGGGTTTAGGAGGAGCGGTGCGAGGAGTGCACGGTAGACGTAGTGAATGGTCTTGCTGAATCAGCATCTCTTCCCATATCGATTCACGATTTAGGCAATTGTGGATGGAAATCTCACAAATAACCCGGCCATGACCCAGTTGAGGAATGGAAGACTCTCAATCCCTTCTTGTTTTGGCAGGGAATACATGATGTATAGCAGCGTTATGAATCCTGGTGCTTCCATTGTCGCCCAGCCAAATTTCCCAGAGACATTGAAACGAGACTGGGTAGAGGTCTTGCCCATTGGGTAGAAAGAGAAGAGCCATTGATAGAGTGTGAACTGTGTAAATAATTAGCAAGTGTCTTGATACGGGATTATGGTAAGTAGTACTTACGATGGGGAAGAATTGCCAGAGGAATGTGAGGAGCTCCCAATGCTCGCGCGAAGGTGGACACCACGTAGCTATGATTGCCATGGCTTACGTCTCAGCGTGAAGACGAAGCAAAAGTCTTGCAATTGGTCTTCATTTCCATGAGCAATGAGATCATTGAAAGGCACCGAATGATCTACGCTGCTAAAGTGGTTACAGGTGGGGTAAGCCTAATCGAGATAGCTCGAAATCATCGAGGCACGAAATCTTCGGGGCTCTAGAAACTCACACCTCCGAATTAAAAGGTGCTTTTCTCCCACAAATCCTTTCTTGCGATTGTTCTTGACAGACACACCTTCCGTACTGTCAGCCTCAAATATCTATTTTCAATCACATTGTATCGGAATCTCGCCGCCAAGATGGTTCAGTCGTAAGCGATACCATTCACCCCACTATGTCAGACAGCTGCTCATTCCGAATACAGTTCAGTCCTCGGTTTCCCTCGCATGGGAGTCAATCGAGACCTCAAAAAAGCTACAGAGTCCTATTGGGGCGGAAAGCTTTCACAGAGCGAGCTGCTTGCGGAGGGGAAGCGTCTTCGACAAGAGCATTGGAAGATACAAAAAGATGCAGGCATCGACATCATTCCAAGCAACGACTTCTCTTTCTATGACCATGTTCTCGACCACATTCAGCTCTTTGGCGTAAGTCAGCTGGCGCTAATTGTGGCTCCAATGCTGATTTGGTGCAGGCCATACCCGAGAAGTATTCCAAGTATAAGCTCGACCCAATTGACGAGTTCTTCGCCATGGGGAGAGGTCGCCAGGTTCCTCAGACGCCTGAAGCCAGCGCAGTCGACGTGCCTAGCTTGGTACGAACCCTTCAGACTATATGTTGAATTGATACAATATGTTTACTGGTCAACAGGAGATGGTAAAATGGTTCGATTCGAATTATCACTATGTCAAACCCACCTTCCAGGACGGTCAAGACTTCAAGCTCTCATCAAACCCAAAGCCTGTAGTAGAGTTCCTTGAAGCCAAAGAAGCAGGCATCATCACCCGACCGGTCCTCGTTGGTCCCGTCACCTTCCTTGCCCTCGGTAAGGCAGACCGAGACCAGAATGTTGTACCCATCAGCCTGTTGCACAAACTCCTACCGGTCTACGAAGAGCTTTTAGTCAAGCTCAAAGAAGCCGGTGCCGAATCAGTCCAGATCGATGAGCCTTGCCTCGTCTTCGATTTACCTCCCAAAGTGAAAAACGCTTTCAAACCCGCCTACGACAAGCTGTCCAGTCTTGGCAGCAAAATTCCCGAGCTTGTTGTTGCCACTTACTTTGGTGACATTGTTCACAATCAGGACGTTCTGCCATCATTGTCCAAACTCCATGGACTTCACATTGACGCCGTCAGAAACCCAGAGCAGCTCGAGTCTGTGTTGGACGCTCTTGGCGAGAAGCAAGTCCTCTCAATTGGTGTCGTTGATGGTCGTAACATTTGGAAGACCAACTTCAAACAGGCCATCGAGAAGGTCGAAGCTGCCATCCAAAAGCTTGGCAAGAACCGCGTAATCGTCGCCTCCTCAAGCTCCCTGTTGCACACTCCTCACACTCTGGAGAGTGAAAAGAAGCTCGATGAAGAAGTCCGGGATTGGTTCAGCTTTGCTACCGAGAAGACCAAAGAACTTGCCACTATTGCCAAAGCCGTCACTGAGGGTCCCGCCAGTGTACGTGAGCAACTAGAAGCCAATGCCAAGTCGATGGAAGCACGAGCGACTTCAAAGCGCACCAACGACCCCAAGGTCAAACAACGCATGGCAAGTGTGACAGATGAGATGTACAATCGAAAATCACCTTTCCCCATTCGAATTGCTCAGCAACAGGAGAAGCTCAAACTTCCCATGTTCCCCACTACTACCATCGGCTCTTTCCCTCAGACCAAGGAGATCCGAATCCAGAGAAATAAATTCACCAAGGGTGAAATTACCGAAAAGCAATACGAAGAGTTCATCGAGAAGGAGATTCAAGATGTGATCAAGATCCAAGAAGAACTTGATCTTGATGTCTACGTGCACGGTGAGCCAGAGCGCAACGACATGGTCCAATACTTTGGCGAACGCCTCACTGGCTACGTCTTCACTACACATGCTTGGGTTCAGAGTTATGGCTCTCGCTGCGTAAGACCACCTATTATTGTTGGTGACATTTCGAGGCCAGCACCAATGACCGTTAAAGAGTCCAAATACGCTGCATCGATATCCAAGAAGCCCATGAAGGGTATGCTTACTGGACCAATCACTTGTCTCCGATGGTCTTACCCTCGTGACGATATTCACCAAGAGATTCAAGCCCAACAGCTGGCTCTTGCTCTACGCGATGAAGTGGTTGACCTTGAATCTGCTGGTGTATACGTCATTCAAGTCGATGAGCCAGCCCTCCGTGAGGGCCTGCCTCTACGTGCAGGACTGGAGCGTGAGAACTACCTCTCTTGGGCGGTCAAGTCATTCCGACTTTCTGTCTCTGGCGTCACAGACTCTACCCAGATCCACTCCCACTTCTGCTACTCTGAGTTCCAAGACTTCTTCCAAGCCATCGCAGCGCTAGACGCTGATGTGCTTAGTATTGAAAACAGCAAAAGCGACGCTAAGCTCCTCAAAGTCTTCGTTGACGAAGCCTACCCAAGACACATTGGTCCTGGCGTCTACGATATCCACTCTCCCCGTATCCCAAGCGAGCAGGAAATCAAAGACAGGATTCAGGAGATGCTCCAATATCTCAGCCCAGATCAACTCTGGATTGACCCTGACTGTGGTCTTAAGACCCGTCAGTGGAAGGAGACGAAGGCTGCACTGACCAATATGGTCAATGCCGCCAAATTCTACCGACAAAAGTACACAAAATCTTCTTAGACTTGTATTTGATGCTTTACGATGAGATGTTCAACCAAATATTCGATAGATGATCATGATCTCAACGATCACAGTGCTGGCCTTGCCTATGGGCAATGAATTTTTTGGCCGCCAAAAGCACATAGACCTGCAGCTTTCAACCTTGCATTGCAGATCTATAGCATTGATACCCACTTCAACTGGGTGACAATTGGAGTACCAAAGTCGCTTTTTAGCCTACGAGTAGCTAGGCTCGTGAAAAATTACAATCACATTATTACACGCACCATTGGCTAGATCCACCATTAGTTGTGGACTCTTAGCTGTGGATGACTCCGGTTTTCCCTTGTGCTTACATTTCGTTAATTGACGTGTGGAAAGCCTATTATAGCTCAAAACGTAAGAGTCAAGGTTCAGATTGATGGGGAAGTATCTTCATCCTGCATTTCCTTTTACTGTTGACCCAGCATATTTCACACTTCTTTGAAGGTTCGCTCCTTCCATCTCACCTTTAAGCGATATACCAATCTTGCCAAGACCGTTCTCGAAAGAGAAGGAACGTTTAGCTTTAGAGAAGATGCCTCTTTGTTTAAATCTCTGAGCTTTCTACACCTATCGTGTTCGTTGTCAGCAGCTTTTATATTGCAACATTCCTCCAGCACTGACTACCAGTGTAACTTTAATTGAGACACAGACAGTATTCTATTGCTGCTTTCTCAACAGCTCTATCCACGCATACAGTACCCATCATGGCTCCCCAACTCTGCTGCGGCTTTAGGCGAGCTCCCTCGCCAGAACCTCAGCCTGTTCACCTTGTCGAGACCTCGCAGACCACGAAAGGAAGATTCGCCCTATCCAGTCATGGCTCGTCTCTAGCTTTGAGCCGAAGGGAGGCAAGTCCGATCCAGGAGATCTTCGCCTCCGATTCGAAGGAAGAAGGCGATATCGCCATGCCTACGACACCCACTCCAGACCAACCCTCGCAGCACGAGATAGATTCGGGTTTCGAACGCAGGACTAGTAGCCGCCGAGTCCTTGATGTCGCAAAAATGGTCCGCAAGAGGATGTCCCGTGACTCTGGTATCTCGAAGCGGAGCTCGAAGCGGGGATTGACCAGCAGTATGAGTAAGGAAGACATAGAAAGGCGGAACGAGCTGAAGCGTGCTCTGCATGAAAGAGTGCGCACCGATATACGCGAGGACCCTGACAACATTTATGATGAAGACGCTATTCCTATCAAGACCCCTGCAGCTACGTTTGGTCGACACGAAGGCTTAATTCACATCAGTCCTAAGCATCTCAGCAATGCTATGAAAAGGTCACAATCTCCGTCAGCTTCAGTACATATTGAATCCCACCAGCGAGACCCTCAACAATCCTTTATAGGGACCAATACAACAGCAGCGCTTTCTCGAATGTTGACTCAAAGGGCTAGTCATGTGACAGAAGGTTCCGAAGACCAGACTGGCATCGCGGAAGACGTAGCCCTGGAAAGAACCAGGACGAAGAAGTACATATTCAATGAGGAGGATTCTCCGAAGAAAGAGTACCAAAGCCGCTCTCCCTCTCCCCTTAGGCGGTCAAAGACCGTCATACGTATCCCATCAGCCAATCACAGTGTTGCAGAGCTGCAAAAGCCTCATTTTCTGGACCCGGTAGAATATCCGCTTTCCCCAGAGCTGCTACCCTTACGCCTAGCCAGCACCCGTGACTCGGTGGCGAACAATGACCGGCGTCTATCCTCGGACAAACGTGGAAGTTCTTTGCCTCTGCCCTTGACCGGCTCGAAAAGAATGCCCGCGATGGGCACTATACTCTCAGGGGTTTATGACACCAAAATCAGACCAGCCAGCGAGCAATGGTTGCATGGGGCTTCAGGAATTCTGGGTCGTTCAGTCCACCAGCAGCATTTATCAGAGGAACATCCTCCTGGTAGACATACGATACATGATGGACATCATTGTGATCCCAGCAGCGAAGAGACGGACTTCGGCGGTATTGATGGCGAAGACGATAGCCCTCCGTATTCTGTATTTCGTACTGCTAGGAACAGCTCAAACGACAAGGAGCCCCATATGTACAATATGCATATTCCCAAACGGCTAGCCTCGACCTCTCTTTCATCCGCTGTGTCACTGCCTCAGCTACAAGGCAACAAGCGCCAGCGAAGCTACAACAAAGGAGATAGCTCTGATTTCTCTGTCAATGCCCAACATCAAACGTCTAGCCCAAGAATCATGCCAATGGCCTGGGATAATATTCACCAACCACGAGAGTCGTCTTCCGTCTACAGCTCACAGCCAGAAAGCCTCTTCTCAAGCGGAAGGAGCTCTATAGTGCAAGGCATGAGCCTGGCAGACAGATTCCAGCAGCATGAGGGTCATATGTCAAGTGATAGTATCATCAGCGTTCCTGCATCGAGACCTAAACCTGTTGACCTGGACAAGCTTGAGCGTCAAACGATGAGTACAAGCTTCCATTCCAGCCACGAGAGTCTTTATGCGAAAGAGCTAGCATCAGCCGAAGCACGCATCCAGCCCGTTAGCAGAGCGCAAACTTTACCAAAGAACAGTCGCTTCAGGGAAGATCTGAAGAGCATCTCCGACGAAATTGCGCGCACCAACCCTTACAGGCGTGGAGTCAGCAATGTAGACGGCGGTGGTGACCATCGGCATTTCTCCGTTGATGCGTACGGTAGTAAAGAAGCTCCTTCGGTCTGGGAGAAGGCGCTGCGGGAGCATTCTCGCGAAGATAGCTTGCTGCGTCATACAAGGCTAGGAAGCGACTTGCTACCAAAGCAAATTGAACTAGACGACGGGCCACTGAGCACAAGAAGGCCTTCAAGTCGTCCATCTCTTGAGCGATCTGAAAAGCACCATGCTGTCGAAAGCTGGTCTGGATCGAACCTGCAAGCAAGACTGGCAGCCTACGAATTACCCTCTCGTTCACCGCCACCACCAACACCTCAAGCCTCTCCTCTTGCGCCCGTCGAGAGCCGAGTCAGACAACCAAAAATGGTGGATGACCAACGCTCTGGATCTTGGTCGCGATACCCTTCGCACACAAGGTACGAACGAAGCAGTTCCCCAGCAGGCCAGACCGATCAAGTCTTTGCTCGTGACTTTGCTGAAATGACACCTGGCACTCCTCTTGATGCATCATCCTCATCCCAATCCTATTCAAAGCCGGGCAGCAGCGAAGTGAAGACTCGCAGTACCTACCATCACTTCCCCAAAGATATCATCGGCTCCCTCAAACGTATCTATCGCACCCAAAGCCAGGAATTGCAGCGACGACTTCAGAATGAAGCCAGAGGTCATCGCAGTAGTGTTTCTGAGGGTGGGGTGCTGGAGTATCCGGAGTTGGAGTTGCTGGGAAGTATTAGTCCGCCAATGCCGATGGATGATTTTAAACCCACGAGGCAGGTGGATGATCTGCACAGGAGTAGGAGTCCGTTGAAGCGGTCTGATGACTCGGGGTTTGAGGCTGTGGCTGTTGAGGGCGGTGGAGCGGGCGATGGGGCGTCTGATTGGTCGGAGCATTATAGGGATTGTGTGAAGGTGGTGGCGGATGAGAAGGGGGGTTCTGGAG
>JASZXT010000351.1:0-27267 GCA_035521555.1 Lecanoromycetidae sp. Uapishka_2
GGGGAAAGCTGGGGATGGTCACCATTTTTGGCTCTTGGTATAGGGAGAATAAAGTGTTGGTGGAAGGAAGAATGCCTTGAAGTCATCGGTGGTTTTGGAATGTGGGGGTTTATGTAAAGGTACCATTGGGTGCGAAAAGTGGTTGCCTTGGGATTTGGACAAGTATCTTCTCTGCTAGCCTGGTTCGACATGATGAAGGCGATGAGAAGAGAAGCTGACTCACTCTCAAGACAGAGCATCAAGTCATTTTTGCCGCTTTGTCGGGTTCGAGTATTTGCAAGAGAAACTTTACTGGTTCTTGTTGTAAAGAACCAAAACTCAATTCAGCTTTAGGTTTCGAGACCGCGGTCTAAACATCAGACGGATACCTTACATACCTATATATGTACCTGAAATCCTCGAGCTGTTTGCGAAAAGCCTACTTCTACCCACAATGATATCCTTCCCTATGCTATACCTCGATCGATGACGTCCGCTCCCATATCCGACGCGGTTTCGTCCGATAAATCTCTCCAGCTTCCACGCCATTATTTTTTCTCTTCAGAGATGCAATCCACCTATCTCTGTAGCCCAAGATCGATGTTGATTCAAGAGCACTCTTGTCACCAGAAGTACAATAGAATTCAAGCTCAAGTCTCTTCACGTTTCTCAGCTGTAGCATCGGCCCTATCCAACTATTGAGGACCATTATGTGTGGTCCTCCGCCTAAGATTTCTATGCTGCGGGTGGTTTTGGGTTAGCGTCTTTTCTTTTGGGTGGTCAGAGAAAGTGGTGAGAGTAGATAAAGCATGAAGGACCTGGTCTGGTATGACTCGATAATGGGGACTTTCTTGTCCATGGGGAAGAAGACGTGGCGAATATCACATACCGGACTTTTAGATCAGTAACGTTCATCTCGGTAGCGATGATTGTCCAGCACCGCCTCCACATCTCTGCCTCTTTTTCTCCGCCTACGAAACGCTCTTGCGCCCGTGTATGATCTGTTGGAATTAGCTGATATCCTTTCCCATCTATTCGATCACACAGCTCTATCTTTTACAGGAGTTGACTCAAAAGAGTAACATGAAATCCTACACTGAACATAGAAAGCACATACAATTATATCGACGAAGCCTGTTAACAAAATCTACATCCAGCTTCCTGATAGACTCAAAGCGCTGGGGTGGCAAATAATAGTCGTGCAGAAAGAGTAAGTTCTGCGCATCATCGATCACAAACGTACTACTCCGATAAAGAATCTCTACCGCATCAATATATATTTGCCGGCACGTAAGTAGAAGGCTTAATGGTCCCCACTTAGGATACCATGGTACCGGATACCATTCATGGACGCAGTACATGCACTGAGAGGACCAGGAGTAGATGGGCTTGTAAGTCTCACCGCCAATCGTGTCCTCGATGATTTGTGTGCGGATTTCAGCGGGGAGGCGAAGGAGCGGTGATTCTTGGTTCGATGAGAGTGAAAGTTGGCTGATGTTTGGGAACTTGCTGGTTGGCGGTGGATCGGGCGGTTCGTTGATATTGAGTCCTTGGTCTTGCTGGAAGACTGGGTTGCTCGATGCCATTGAGTTTTGCTCTTGCGAGATGGATATGGTAGCTCGTGAGTAGGCGGGGTGGCGATGGTCAAGGGGTTTACAGGGGAACGGGGATGAAGAGATTGTAGAGATTGGATAGAGTGGGCATTGGCATGTGTGAAGAAAACTCTCGAGATCCACTGTGTCAAATATATCAAATCGACGGTGTGGATTTCTGATAGCGTGGTGACGGTTACGGCTGCCTGCGGCGTCCTTGACTATCCAAAAACAAATGTTTGCATCGGTTGATCAGTAATCTGTCTTTTTGTTCTTATGAGAGGCGGTAGGGGCCATCAAGTACAAATGCCATTGAGGCTATGTCGTTTGTTTGCATTGACTGTGACTCAATGTTGCATCGGTTAGGACTCGATGTGCAACCTCGTAGTTCGAAGGCAGTGCCGGGGCTAGCCCAGCCATTAGGCTCAGAGTCACAGAATTCTCTATCTTAGGCTCAGGTAGCCTGAATAATAGCGTGTAAGCTGGGCTGGAGGCAGCACTGCTCATCTGTGTACTTCGGGTTTTCTGGCTCAGTGCTGGCGTTCTCGGCGTTGAAACTTGAAAATTACTCAGGGATACTCCTGTTTTTTCAAGTGTGCTTGCTTACTCTATAAAAGATTTTGCATAATTGTCATCACTATCGTTCTCATTACACTGTGCTCGTAAAGGAAAAGAAAAGGAAAGCATGTATAATCATAAGTCATGAACATTCTCATCGTCTCCGTCTTCGCCTGCGCCTGTCCCCATCACTATCATCACTACTACCACCACCTAGACCGAAATTCTGCAGCGCTTTTGCTATAGACCCTCTCCCACTAAGTAATTCTTGGATGCTTGCCGCTAAGGGGTTTTCATCAGGCTCTGGTATACGTCGACCTCGCTCGTCGAACCGTTCGGGAAGGTCAATCGTCGAGTCAGACTCAGCTGGGGAAGGTGTTCGTGAATCATTAGCAGCACGATGATGACGGCGGCGATGCTGCCCTTCTCGCGGATTTTTTCCAGAAGGATCTTGGTCACGAGATGGTCGGTCTCGCGAAGACGAACCATTCTCACTATCGTAGCCGTCATGATGCCTGGACGAACCGTTACGTTGACGACGTTTGCGATTTGCTGTCGGCGAGGGCGGATCCGAAGGCGTAGGAGTCGTATCAAAATGTACAGATTTGGTAGGCGGTGGTTGCGAAGAAGCTCGCTGTTGGCCAGATGGGGACTGGGCGCGTGGCGTGTTTACACCTGCAGTGAGATTTCGTCAGCGATTTCATCTAGTAGGTAAAATTTGAAATCTTGTCATGATGAGCACCCACCCTCCCCAGATGCGTGGTTAGGATCGAAATAGAAAGGTATGCCATTGGGATCATACAAAGCAACATTGTTGTTGGCATTATTGGCAGCGTTGTGAAGGGTCTCAGGGTTCTCAGGACTCTTGTGAAACGGCTCGGCACTCACATTCTCATCTGCCCTCCTAGGCTCCCGAGGCTGCTGCGGCTGGTAGCCAGCTGCTCCTGGAGGAGGGGAGTAGGCATTGGGCACTGGTGGCGTATAGCCTCCTTGAGGGGGATAACCATATTCAGGCTGACCAGGTTGGAGACCTGGTGCAGGTGCAGCGCCAGGCGCGCCTGGATACTCTCCATAGGGCGCGGCAGGCGGTGGAGGGTAGTATGGACCCTGTTGTTGTCCATCCTGAACCAAGCCAGCGGGAGGAGGGCTTTGTGGCGAGTACGGCTGCTGGGCGTAGGGGTCTTGTCCGTAGGAGGCTTGCTCTGCCTGCTCACGGCCTGAAAGATTATTAGCAAAATGACTTGGTCTGCAGGTTCTAGCCGACTCACGCTTGCGTTCCCGCTTCTCTTCCTTTCTCTTCTGCTTCCTCTTTTCATGCTCGGAAGCTGCATAAGCACCTGCCCCCGCAGCAGCGGCTGCGCCAGCGAGCTGTCTGCTACGGCTTCTGCTGCGACTGGGGCTTTCGTCCTTTCGACGGCGATGACGCCTACGTCGTCGCCCTCCGCTGCCAGAATCAGAGTCGCTTTCACCTCGTCGTCTCTCCCTCTGTTGCTGTTCTTGTTGACCATACATCGCACCGGCCGCAGCAGCAGCGGGGACCATGGCATCCTGGGGAGGATAGTATCCTTGCTGGCTTGCCGGACGACCATAATCAGGAATGCCTTGTTGATTGTATATAGGCGCTTCACCATATTCTATGCCTGGCAATGCAGCAGGCATACCTTCTGCAGGCAGATCACGGTTTCCGCCTTCGTAAGGTTGAGACTGGGACCTCGATCTCGATCGGCGTTCACGTCGAGCGGCTCGTTTCTCCGCCCTAGCCTCTTTCTCTTTCTTGCCGGCTTGATTCCTCTCATAGAGGCCAGCAATGGCGGCAGAGCCCAGCCCAGCGGCAGCAATTGGGAGTCCCTGGCGAACTCTACTCTTCGAGCGAGCGCGGTCACCTCCACCCCTAGATTTACTTCGGGCTCGTTCGACAAGTGCAGCTACAGCAGCCCCGGCGGCACCTGCTTGGGCAATCTTCGTATTTCTGTGCTTGGGATCGCGGGCGTCACTAGGCGCAGAGTCCGCATCGGCACCGACAGACTGCCTCCTATGCCTGGACCGGCTGCGCCCTGTCTCTGCCGCTGCATTCTTCTTGCGTTGGTTGTTGGCATAGCCAACAGCGGCAGCAACAGCAGCAGCACCAAGACCCAACCCTGCAAGCTGCCTGACTCTGGACTTTGATCGACTTCGGCTCCTAGATTTCTCGCGACGCTCCTTACGACGACCACCTTTACGATCGCGATCGCGATCACGGTCACGGTCACGGTCGCGGGATCCACCACGCTCACGGGATCCCCGGCGACTTCTGCTTTTCTCACGATAGGCGCTTCTAGCTCTTGTGACAGCCTCGGCACCGATGGCACCTAAAGCTGCAGCACCAACATCTTTGCCCACCCGGCTGCGGCGACTGCTATCCTCACCACCTTGTTTCTTGTTGTGATGGCGTAGTAGTTCGGCTGCTCCAATTCCAGCAATAGCTCCTTCAGCCAGATGTCGCCGATGTCGTGGCTCTTCGTCGTCATCGTAATCCCGTGTCTCTTTTCTGATATATTCATAGCTTGAGTCGCTGTCGTAGTGATTGTCACGGCGACGGCCTCCAACGTTGGAAATGGAATCACCAGGACTGACGTCTCTCTCACGACGGGAGAAACGATCGTCATCACGATCTGGACCGCGAGAGACTTCACGCACCCTACGCTCGTAGTAGTAATCTTCCTCTTCCTCTTCGGGTTCAGGGTCGGGTTCTCTTGGCTTCGGTCGTCGAGCTATCTGTCGCTCTGTTCCGGCTTCAGAACGGGCTTCGGACCGGTGACCGACTTCTGAACGCTGGACCTCAGATCGCTGAATCATTTCAAAATTCTCCTCCCTTGGTGGAGGAGAGACAACAACAGGCGCACGCTCTTGGATGATGATTTGTTGAGGCTCCTGACGAATAATGATGGGCTGAGGAGGCTCGGGTCGAGGATAGTAATCCACCGTTCTTGTATAACGTTCGAGGTCATCGCGCCGATCGAAGTCCGGGCGTTCATATCGAATTTCTCGCTCATAGCGAGGCTCAGGTTCACGTTCTAATACTCGAACCTCGCGCTCATAACGTGGCTCAGGTTCTCGTTCTCGTTCGAGCACACGGATCTCCCGACGCTCTACCACAGGAGGGGGAGGGGGAGGTTCAGGGGTGCGATCACGATCACGGCGAATGACGATCCTGTTCTCATCGTAGGTGGAACCTCCTCGCTCAGAGCGACCCTCACGACCGCCAGAGATTATAGTAGTTCGTCTATCTTCCTCATATTCTTCACGGGGACGAGGGACTGCGTAAGTTGTTCGGGTGACACGAGGTGGTTCTGCCCGAAGGTACTGCGACGATCTATCGTCATATTCTCGCTCGCGTGTGTCACGCTCGGTGGTTCGAATGCGATACTCCGTTCTGTCTCCCCCAACTCGAGACATACTGCTGGGTGAAGATTTGACAAAAGGCCAGATGATGATGTGTAAGAAGGAAGGTCAGGCTGTGGTAAAAGATGAGGCTGGGTATGATGTTGCGGCCTGGCTTCAGCGCTTATCGCTAGCCTTGCCTAGGATAACCGCTGTGCCCCACACCAGATGACCAAAAGGCACTTCAATATTGTGGCAACGGCTTGATATGAATTGAAGTTCAGTAATAACCGTATTATAGCTACCAGGACAATGATTAGTGAAGGTGAGATGTTGAGGTATGAGTGGGAAGTACGGCCTGAAGAAAGGGTATCCATGCAGGTGTGAAGTGGCAGACGAGGGGCAAGATTGGGGCTTGGCATTTAGGGCTAAGTCAAGAGCTAGATATTCACTAGTCAAACCCTTTGGCGGGTCATTTGTCGCTACTCTAGAGCTCTATCCATGGCGACTCGAACCGCCTAATTCTAGATCACAGCTGTGTCACCCGAGCTTAAAGCTCTAGAGCTCTCTGGCCGGTGTATGGGCTTCAGCCCTAGATAGGGGCCGGTCAACAAGTCTGGCTGATAAAGCAGCCGACTTAATGATCAACAGGCGCTGCATGACTTTCAAAAGAGTACTATGTCCAGGATCACAGAGAGTATGGCTCCGCAGATTGCGGTTGAGCTAGGCGGTTTGTGGGGCTACGAAGGAGTATGGTGCCCCTTATTGAACGGAATTCTTTGCCCTCACATATTGCTCATTGCTCCAGACCAGAAATTATGAAGTAAGGATTCCAGGGAAAGCCGGCCTAAAAAGTAGAAGAAGCAAAGCAAGCGCAGCTCGATGTAGGACAAAACATGTATGGATGTATATACAACCATTGCTTCCAGGGCTTAGCAACATGATTGCAGTCAGAAGTTTGTTCCTAGGTGAAACTTTCGACATTGCTTGTATTCGAGCCTCAGAGCGTCTGACGGACGAAGACATGGATGGCCACGTGCTTAGTCTTAGGAGGGTTTACACTCAATGACAGACCAATGACAATACTTTGCCAAAGTCAGAAGCTCTGAACATGTATTTGATCAGAAAGGCTTTTGTGATCCCAACTTCCATCTCACAGTCTGACAGATATCATGAAACAACAGACTAAACTTTTGTCCGCCGTATAGTATTATAGTTGGGTATTCAGAAAGCAACTCTTGAAGTGACCCATTCATTTCTCCGGATCTGAAATTAGCCTCGACAGGTAAAGTTCTCCAGCTACAGAGCCGATTTTAGGGCCATCATTGCAAAGGCTGCTTCCATCTTGGTACATGACGATGGACTCAGTGTTCTCCAATCTTCTGTACCATCCAGCCCAAAAAGGGCTAGAAGTTCTGGCGTCTGCCAGGTATTACTCGGACGTTTGAGCCCTGGGGAGAACCAATTGCTCTCCCGATACTCATCGTCCGTTCGCCTTGAATCGAATATTGCCTTAGCTATTATTCGTCGCATCCTCCGCTGGTGCTCTGACGAACAGTGCTGCAGATTTGCTCCATGATCTAATAGCATTTTGATCAGGATTGCGGTGTAAGAGCAGTCGATGCCAGTAAGCTCCTTAAAGTAGGCACCATCATCATCGAACCCATCACCATTCACCAAGTATGACAGAGCGTTTTCATGGTCGCCAACATCAATATCAGCACGAGCGCCAGCCTTGAGAAGATATTCCACCAACTGAACAGACCCCCAGAATGCGGCCATCATCAGGGGAGTCTCGGGTAATTCCACCAGTCCACGTGGGCAAAGACAATTAATATCAGCGCCATGCTGTAAAAGCAATTCAAGAGTTGATTCAAGACTTGAAAAGTCAAGAGTCGATAGCGATACCTCTTGTCCCCAGATTGCACAAAGAGTATGTAGCGGGGGAAAATGTAGCGGTGGAAAATGTAGTGGTGGAAAATGTAGCGGTGGAAAGCAATCCGAGACGGTATCACCTGGTCCGTTGATGTTGAAACCGCTGTCAATAAAAGAAAGTAGTAGATCGTTATCCCCATCTAGAGCCGCTCCATATACGCAACGGTATAGTTCAACATTGTGTGGGGCATTTTTCACAAGGAGTTTTACTGTATCTGGTTTTATGCCCCTTTCAGCAAGGCATCTCTGACCCAAAAAAAAGTCTCCGTCAACGTCAGCCCCATGCTCCAGCAAGACATTCAAGACTTCGGCATCCCCACTGTATCATACGGCTGCACTGACCGCTGTTAACGGCGAATCCACATGAGCCTGTTGACCATTTCCTTTTATACTAGCATTATACTTCAGTAGAAGCTCGATCATGGCAATATCGCCCTCGGCAGCAGCCATGACAATGGGTTGAGTACAGTCACGCGCAAACATGAATCTCGGAGGTCTCTTCATGCCCATTTGCGCATCAACATGAGCTCCACAGCATAACAGATGCTCTACCATAGTATAATTCTTGTTAAGCACCGCCCAGTGTAAGGGTGTTGCTAGCAGCCCATCAAGCTGGTCAACTGTGACACCGCTAGCGAGGTAGTGGGTCACACTCTGGATTAAACCGAAAAATGCTGCTATGTGAATAGAACCAGTGGCTGAGGTAGCCAGTAAGAAGAGGTCTTTGAAGTCCGTGAAATAGTGAGAGTAGGTCTGATGAGGATAAGTATTGGAACGTCGTTCAAGAACACCGTGTCCCCACAACCATAGAAGAGCCTGCGTCGAGGATAATCTGGTCGATTCATTGTCAAGCAAAGATACAATTCGATCCAAAATATCTCCTTCAGGAGAGTTCCGTGCATGATGGCCCCAATGCGCAGCGGCATATTTGAAGAATGGGAATTGTATCACCCGATCACGAAATGAGTTTGAAGTAGAGCAAGGTCCCTCATCCTTGAAGATATCAAGACACAAGTAAGTGATACACGTCTGTGCCAAGATCTTTTCAGCTTGGGGGAACATGAGTCCTTTCCGATCGTTGAAATATTCTTGGGTAGTTGGGTGGACCAGGGCCACAGTGCGGCTCTTGGGATCAAGGGTGACAAGACCCGCGCAACAAGATGTGATATCGCTCTCGTTGAAGAGACTTGCTGCATCGACATAAGTATCCCCCTCTTCTATGGCCAGAGCGTGCAACAATTCCTCGATTTTGAGAGTCCGGGAGGCATGTGTGATCCACATAAGGACTTTCATCGCTAAATCATGTAGATCATCGCCTTGAGATTTGATCCTGGCTATGGCCGCGTCGTAGATCTCATTGAGTCCTTTCGGCAGATATTCCAGCGCTTCTGTGATCTTACGAGGGGTAAGCTTTTGAGCTACCAGCTCCAAACGAAGGTGAGCCAACAGAAACCTATGGAGATGCTATCAGCTAAGGCCAGCCTGTTCTTGTTGTCTAACACTTACATTCCGTTGACATCTTTGAGGACGGCCTCCATGAGTCGAGCCTCTAAGCTTGGATCTCTCGTGACGAAAGTTGCTAATCGCCCTTTGCTTTGAAGTCGCTGCGTTATGTAAGTTTGAAGATCTTTCTCGTTACTCTGAATACTCAAACGTTTGGCATGTTGCATGGAAATTTCGATATCTGCGATGGGTCTACTTGTGACTAGGATATGGACTGCCGTGTCTATGATGGTGTCAGTAGCCGATGATTGAATTGTGTCTTTTCGAGAGTTTTCATGATTGGTTACCTGCATACGGAGCTAAAAGAGATTTAAGCTCAGTCAACAAAGATATCCCGTCAGCACACTCGTCCAAAGCGTCAACAACAATGTTGACTGTGGAATAGGTGCGCAGGAGATCGACGGTGAAGGTCGTTAAAGTCGGAAGATCCATAGGTCTTGTTTCATATAATTTTTCTCTCAGGCGGGCGGGTAACTCTGGAAGACCCTCTGCGAGTTGAACAACCAAGCTCCCAATCAGATCGACTGTTGAGCGGCGCTTCTTGTACGTGCAGTAAATGCCAATTGTAGCGGATTTGGCACCACTGGCCTCTTTCAGACTATCAACGACAAGAGAAGATAGTACTGTTTTTCCGCTTCCTGGGATGCCTGGACACCAGAGCATACCCGAGGATCCTTCACTCCACTCCTTGAAGATGGGATCCTTGAGAAACCATTCTCCGGTATTCTCGGCTCGACGGACTCGGATGTCGGCATGGATTGCGTCAAACTTTATGCTGGAAAGATTGGCGAGGAGGTTCTTGTCTTGGTTCCGAAGAACGTTCTTAGTAAAGACACATTACATCCGTAACGCCTCTGAATTTGCTGGCTGGTAACTCACCTTCCTGACTGAGCTGGAATCTCGTAATTTTGGCGACATCTGAGCTCATATTTTGGATTTCGCCTAGAGCTGCGTGGTTGATGATATTTAAATCTGAAAAGTCGCGGCGAAGGACTTGTATATCACGCTGAGTGGCTATGGAAAGCTTTATGTTATCCTTAGCCAGAGCGGCAGTGAAGGATGATTTGAAGTATTCCACTTTCTGTACGATCTTAGCCACATCATCCTTATCGAAAGGCCATTTGAGTGCTATGCCAAGTCTTTTGCGGCGTTTGTCAGAAGACGCAAGCTCTTCGTTGAGAAATCCAAGCAACTGCTTAAACCACTCGACGGGGCCCTCGGTGCCTTCTAGACTCATAAAAGTAGGAGCCCAATCTTCATTATCGCTCTCTTTCCCAAAAGCCTCCAGATTTTGGCAGAGGCGGCTAGTGACCGAGAGCTCTTGGACAAGTATTTCACGATCTCGAGATGCGTTTTTTACCCTCTTCGCGTATTCGCAGATACTAGAGGTCAATTTGACGATTGTCTGAATAGCTCCAATAACGGCTATGACTTCAGCCATAGTAGAAATGTACAACTCTTGGTCGACTTTGCCTGGAGGACTAGATAAGAAAGGTCTGCACATGCAGCCGTGACAGCGGTATCCAATTCAGCCGCAGTAAGATGATTACTCATCAATACCGATTTCCGCCTGGTGGCCTAGTATTATTTCGCCTTGACCCAGCATGGCCATCTTAATTTACTTAGTGATGCTGATTTTTCACGCTGTCATACCTTGAGACCAAAGTCCCGCAGCAAATTTGTAAAGCATCATACCCATACACTTTTTCAACATCGTCATTCAATCAGGAGTGCTTCCATTCGGAGACTAGAGGCACCTGGATTAAGGCTATTGCCCTAGCTATACTTGAAGGTTGGGACCTGGTAGAACCTGTCTCGGTATCGCCATAAGCTCTCGCCATGAGCGAAAGCTGTAAAGATAAGAAGACTTTGCAATATTTTGGTATCAAGCCAGACTTTCACTGAGAATTACAGCAGGTCATTGGATGAGTAACTTGTACTGCAAAAGTCCTAGAATCAGAGCCTTGATTACGATTCTGTAGAGAGTGGTAGAGGCTTGAATGTACTAGTTCTTCCTAATTCGTTGTAGTTAGAATAACTCGACGCGTGAGACTATGGGACAAGTACTCTCTATAATACTAGCTACCTTCTATGACTTTCTCGTAGATCTTAAGGTTTGATACCGAATTATTGCAAAGTTACTTAACCTGACAGCTTGCGCTCATAGCGAAGTTTTTGGACGACACCGAACCTGTGAGCCAAGTATTGTATGGCGAGAGCATGGAGGAATATCCATCAATTCGAAGGGAAAAAAAATCTCTACCGCGGAGGGATAGCACGAGTTGTTCTAATCTTCCCCCCATTCACGTCAACAGTTCTTCAAGCCCAAAATTGCCCATCTCTGCCCTTCGTTGCCAGGTCAGTCAATCCTGCCTTCGCCATAATATCCACCTCGATATTCTGTCTATGAGCAACTGGGAAGATTCCTTCATACTCTCTATTCCCCCACAAACGTGTTACCAAATTAGCAAATGAGGCTTCAGGATTGGATCAACGTCTCAGCCTCCAGTGAGACAAATCCACAAAGTCGATATCAGTGTAAGAGAAGCCACCAACTTCCCTCAGAAATAGTACTTGAAACCTCACATCGCCATCACACTCTTCTCCCAAGTCGATGTATAGTTTGGATAGACGTTTGCATCTTCTAAGCAGTCCAGCTGCCATCTTCGTCTCAACGATTGTCTTGTACTTCGCCTCTTGTTGGATCGAGGATTGTATTCGCTGACGCTCTGCTTCGTCATTCCTTGTACGTTCAGCTCTGATCCTGGCGCTCATCCGATCAAAGAATGTTCGGCGAAATACGTTTCCAATGTACAAAGATTTCAGTACATCACAGCGGTCTGGCCCAAGACTGACGAGGAAGCTAATAATGTCTTGCACATTCCTGAAACAAAACGAGTTGCCAGCATAGAAAGTATAATATGCTTCGCAATTCATCTGGCGGCAGGTCCGTAGCATGGAGATACTCGGCATTTTACGAGGCTCTGACGACGATAGCCCCGTGGTGGGCTTATTTGCTTTGACCTTCGTGAATAGATCCGTAAGTAACCGTCGGTGTTCTGGGTTGCGTAATGTAATAGGTGACTGTGTTGGTGGAGTGATCAGGACGTATTGATATATTGATTCTAAGTGACACCGTCAGATAGAGTGCCCTACAACATCCCCTCGCGGCTGGGATAATCTCGAAAAAGACAACCTCTAAAAGGATAATATACCTCTGGTTTCACCAGGCAATTGGCCTAAGCGTGTCTCGTGGAATGGCTGTGGCTTTTGGCCCTGGAGCCGAGGTCTCATCTTGAAGGGAGCAAGCCCCAACAGCTGGCAAGTAATCAAGGTTGGTTGGGTCCGTAGCATCCTCCAATTGAAAGTCCCCTTACCTTGCAAGGAGGCGAAAGGATGTGTTTTGAATCTGAAGCTTCACGGATAGTGCTAAGACGGGGGTGACAGCAATATGTGTATAGGAATTGTATATTTAGTTTGTTTAGATAGTCTGTGATACAAAACGTGTCAAACAAAATGAATAGAGGAAGTATCGTTAGCCTGAGACAGGAGAAAAAGGGGTCAGCGCAAACTCAGTCGAGACGCAAGATATGATTTTCTTCAAATTTCGAGGTACGTGCTACTTCCCATTATTTGAAGGATCAGTGGAGACATATTTGCTGTAAAAAGCTCTTACTTAGCTCGATTACCAGGCAAGCATAAATGCATGTAGCTCAATTGAGCTTCCCACAAAGAACCGTACCCTTGCTATCCTCTGCCCCTCATCATTTAAACAATCGGTGGGAACGCTCCCTCACGGAGTCCGCCTCAACTTGGGGTATCTTCTTCCTGAAATCCACCTCAACCTGATGATGTGCCTTCCCGAAGAGCTTATTATACGCACCCCTCTCCTCAAGTTGAGCAAACAAGGCTGAATACCAGTAATGAGTATCATCAACCTCCACAACAGCCCAATGAGACCCATTCAAGAAGTCAATCCCCGTCTTCGTGTTCTCGAAGATCGACAAAATAAATTGGATATGTGCGAACGCGTTATACTCTGATTCGAATGTCAAGACAGCCTTCGCGAGCTGTTTGCAGTCTTTCAGGAGAGTGCATGCCTCCAAGGCTTCTGGTCCCAAATTCAAATGAGTTGCACGAGCATATTCTTCGCGCTCAACATCGGTAATTTGCCCCTGTGCTGACATATGGTTGAGCTGAGATTCCGTCCAAATCGGTATTCTGCAGAGCAATTTCTCGATGTACAGAGTCCTAAGCTCTTGGCGACGGAGCGGCCCAATGCGTGATAGGAAGGCATGAAGCTCTGGTGCTGTGGCGAAAGAGAAGATATTGCGTTCGTAGAAGATGTGATATGCTTCGCGGTTGATCTGGCGACATACTTTTAGCATAGTGGTGGGGAGCAAATCCTTTGGACGGTCAGATAGGAATAATGTGGTTGACAAAATGTCTTCGGGTGTCACCGCAGAGTCTGGCTCTGGAGATACCACTCCCATTTTGGTGACTATGTAAGGAGGTGGAACGGTCAAGACGTGCTCATAGATCAGGGTACGTATCTCCCCAGGAAGGTTTCCAAGTCGAGTCTGGTAGAATGGTTGTGGAAATTTCCGCTTTTCAACCTCTAATCGCTTTTTCTCAAGCTGCTGCTGCTTGGCTTGTTCCCTTTCTCGTTTTGCCTTTTGAAGTCGTCGCTCCTCGGCTTGTTCCCTATCAGCTCGCTCCTTCTCAATTCGTTCTTTCTTGCGCTGCTGCTTTTGAAGAAATTCCTCTCTCAATCGCTCCACGTCACGTCGCTGCCTCTCATCTTGCAGTACCTGCGCTTTTTCAACTCGGGTTCTCTCCAGTCGGTCGCACTCGGCTTGATCCTCCTCGAGTTTCCTTCTCTCGGCGACGCCAACCCAGCGGTGACCACCGACACGGAAAGGATTGGCTCCTAGCTCGTCATTCATCCTACCGCTTAGTGGACTCGCGAATTTAGGGGTAGACGAAGGTGATCAATAGTTGGACATTAGAGAGAAGAAAACAAATTGAAAGATTCAAATAGCGCGGGAGTAATGTCACTCATATGAGAAGGTTAGCGACACTCAAGATCTCACCATATGTGTTGAATAACTATGAGGCATTCTAGTCTTGGTTGTACGCGACTAGGAGTGTTGCTTTGTGGAGCAGATTTGCGAGGGATGGAAGGAGTGAATGGTGTTACAATCCCCATGATCCGAGTGGACAAGGAAAGGAACGTTGCCCGCTGTGATACAAGATCGACCCAAAATTCACGAAGATCGGGTTCCACGTGGCAAAGTCTGTCGCAACTGCCATCACTCTGAATGAGAGGCATATTAGCATTACATGTGTCACTGTGCGCTCAACTACACTGGATGTCGTTACCACATCACGCTCCTTCCGTCTCAAGTTTTCCAGTGAACCAGCGAATACATTTCAATCAAGTCCACTATGTAGCGTAAGTTTCAAGTCTAGATGAATGGAGTTCTTAAGGATGTCACCGTATTTAATATTTTTTTCCTAGACCGAGCAGAGGGCTCCGGAGTTTCTAATATACTTGAAGTTAGACCCAAACTGGCCTATATTCTGTAAAAAGGCTAGCGGTCCGGTCCAGATTAGATACTATCAGTAGGGATCTAATCATTAATTAGTGACCGGACACAGAAAATCACAAAGGTAAACAGCCAAACTGGCTCACTGGGTACTTTCAAACCTGAATATTTTGCGAATCCTAACTAGTACTATCGCTCGCAAGCGGCTTATGTATAAAGATCTACAGCTTTCTTACATTTATGCATACTTTATCAATATCTGTCTAGGCTCGTGGCGAACCCTGTATCGGATTTTGGGCATGATTAGTACAAAAGAACTCTTTTCATATCGAATATTTGCATGAACGTCTATTTGTAACGACTGCATGAGCTGTAAAAGACCTAACATGAGCTTCAAATCCGGGCACTGACCCATCCATCCATTGTCTGCTTCATTGTCCAATCCCTCTTCTATTCATCCTCAGATGCAGTCTCCAGCCTCTTGATTTTCGAATTAGGGTGCGTTGTAAGATCTACCTCGACAACCCGTTGTTGCCAATATTTCCTGAGAGGCAACGGTCTAGAATGCTTCTCGTGTCTACGATATGAAGCATGCCACTCATCCGCGCAATTTGATCGTCTCGCCACCCAATGAGTAAAGTCCACAAAGTCAATCACAGTATCCTCATACCCAGTCATCTGAATGCACCAGTAAACAATTGGAGCTTCATCGTTCTCAATCACATTCAAGTAGATCTTTCGAAGATTATGGGCCTTTCCTAGCAACCTTGCAGCTTCTCGTTCACACCAGGCGTAATCGTTAGTCAGCAAATCTTCCAGGTGAATGACGGTGATTTCGTTGTATATCTCAGGTCCAACGCATTCCAAGAACTCACGCAACTCACTCGGGTCATGGAAACGAAAAGAGTCCTTGGCGAAGAAGACATGGGTGGCCTCTCGGTATATTTGGCTACTTACTTGTAGCTTCCAATATCTGGAATGGCGAACACTGATAGGCTGTCGGGATGCTGGAAGTATCAGAGCGTGTTCATAGATGAGCTCTCGGATCTCCCCTGGAAGTTTTCCGAGTCGTGTGTGTGAAAAAGGCAGTCTGTCTGAGGTACATGTATCCAAATCATCCATCGCATACACTCTTCGGTCCATTGAAGGTTAAGGTGTTGGATAGAACTAATTAAAAAGAAGTTGGGAGAGTGCCACTTAAAGGTACTCTGCAGATAGAAGGTGTTAAAAATATTATAAGATATCTGTGTCGATAGTGTCAAATGATACTGAGACAATGTTGATGACACAATTCGATCTTCTTGCTTTGTGTAACCAACAAAACATTTGACGGTTCACAATGCGCGACCATAGCGTGCCAGACGTTATCGATGCGGTGAGACATATTGTCGAGACGGCGGTCGATGCGTGCGATGTCAGACTTGAGGGATCCAATGTTCGTTTTCATTGAATTGGTGTTCTCCGTGATTATATAAAGCTTACGATACTACCCGGAAGATCGCTTGGCCTCCATGTGCTACTACTGGGAAGGGGGAGAAGTGAGAGAGAAGTGAGGAGAAGTGAGGAGAAGTGAGAGATATGATTATTGCTTTATTGCTTACTTATGCTCTATACCCTATGATGCTTTATGCACCTATTGCTAGTAGTCTCAGGGAAGAATGAATCCAAATCAACTACAACTCTTCGAACATCTTCTCTAAAGTCTCAAATTCATGCTCGAGAAAACCCTTTGCCTTGTTCAGGCTCAAAATGATACTCTTCGCAATCATAGAGTATCAGACCCATCGAAGGAAATTGATAATGTCATAGGACTTGGAAGGGAAGAAAATTACTTAAACAATGAATCCACCGACGACACTACCAAAGCAGTCTTTCCCTGTAAATTCAAAACGATTGCGTACTTTGTCTCTTGCAATAATTCGGAATTGGCATAGTATATCCGTAAGATAGCCAGCTCGATGGTGTACTTCTCAACAAGCTTCAGCATTTGAACGGTTGCATGACTTCCGCTCCGCTCTCTTGTGTGGACTTGCGAATCGTTCAGGATCAATCTCAAGCACCCGAGATCCGCTGCTATAAAGCTTCATTCAATGCTGGCTTAGATGTCCGGTACGGATCTGGCAATTTGGCCATAAGCGATGTACCAGCCCATAGAAGACCTTCCAAGACTTCAACCTCGAGAGACGACGACAGTTTGTGGCGCATATAGGATATCAATCGCCTGTGAGCGCGAATTCGGATACTTGACGTGCGCCATGAAATGTCAAATAATGCTGAATTTCTCTCAAACTCATTTTCGTAAGAGAAGCATGAAGGCTGGACCATTGAATTTAGCGTCCACGTGAATATTCCACAATGTTGGCGAAGTCCATATTGATTACCCTCATCTTCCTACAATTGGGCGTCTACGCAGCTGCTCTCGCGCCTGTAGGGAGCTCTGAACCGCTTATAGCTGTACCCCTACCCTCCTCAAACGTGACAATTCCGCAGATTATCACAGCCAATCAAACAAAAAATGCATCATTGGGTGAAAATGTGCTGAAGATCCAGTGCGACGCCGACCATTACGGCCGTGATCTCAATGTGCGAAGCTGCACCAATGTCTTCGGCTATATGAGTAAAGACGATCACTTAACGACTTTTGCGCAGCGACACAGTGGAATCGAAAGTGACATTCCTCTACCATGGAGAATAATGAGCGGTAAGTAGCGTTCGTAGCTAGAGCGATAGGCAGATTACCCACGGTATAGGGGGACAACTGTGATGTCTTTAATCTGATGCTACGCTTCTCAGATGACGGTCTCTGTTTCGTTCAGCCCGTTTTGAAGAAAGGGGCCACCTCAGGCCGAGCGAATGCTGCTGAAGTCGGGCAGGCGGGGTTCACACTACTGCATGCGTGCGTTATGGAGAAGGGTATCGGTGGCATTGCAGGTAATATTGGTGGAGATGAAAATGTGAATGTTGTCATTGCCAAATACTCGCCGAATGTGCGATGTGATCGAGGCCCAACTCCGGGCCCGCCGTGGGAATCATGTGTTAACATCTGGGCCGATATGACTACAAGCCAAGATCGGCAAGTATTTGGGCACCAAGGGGAACCAAGGGTTGAAGTGAATTTGCCTATTGTTTACAAGGCAAGTAAGTCATGTGCTTATATCGTAAGGAGCTGAGAGTTTGCGCTGAAGTCCCACAGCGGATGCAAGGTGCATGGTGAAGATCGACATTGTAGGGAAAGCCACCAGTGTGTCTTGGTACGAGATCTGGGAAGCGATCTTAGCCATCTCGAGTATGTGCGTTCGAGCACATGAGAAGGGAGGCAAGGCTACGCAACTCGGTCAGTCATTCCACCAAATCCCGACCGACGTACTCGAGAGCTTACAATGTTTGTGCTAGGGCTTCGTCGCAATATCTTCCTTGACTTGTCTGACGAGTACCCAGATCTGGGAACCCCAGCTGAAGTCATTCTACAGAGTCCTTCCCTGCCAGAGGCTTGGTCACAGAACAGTGCTCGGAATGTTTCAACGAACACTATGTCAGATCTATTACCGAAAGTGGCTGTCGAAGTCTCAACAAGTCTTGTGGATAGCACCAGCTCCTGTGTGTCTTTACCGAAATACACTTCTTCAAATTTATCGCAAATAGCAATCGCTTAGTCTCGCAGGCGAGATCCCATGCAGCATCATTTCCGAAATGTACAGATGCACTTATACCAAATATTGGACCAAGTAAGACAATGCCCTCGTGCGGCTGTGCTCGGAGAAAAGAGTCATGGTTGCTACTAGGTAAGCTGAATATCGAAGGAAACAACAAAGTTGATTGAGGTAGCCACCTTTCCAATTACGTCAGTCTTGTCCGTACCAGATTCACTAGGTGGAGTCCTTTAATATTCCGACTGTCACTAGTTCTTCGTCCGGTTGAGTAGGAACGGGTTAGCGTGCTTGCGTTTGTGTTCCTTCCGCTTAGCGTCACATGGGGTCACACAGTTTCTGCGTCTGTGTTACTGCTGGAGGGAACTTTATACCTCCTGGCTCTCTCCCCCTTCTTCTCTTCTTCGCAAAACGTCTTCCAACCTTTGCCTCACTGCCCCTTCGCCTCGTGACATAATTCTTGGTCCTATCATACTCTCTTAGATACCAAAGCCATGGCTCGCAATCATTATCTAATATGCAATCATTGCCATCGACCCATATGTAACCACTGTCATTGTCCCGTAGAAGGACAGGTGGAGCAACAACAGGATGCCATGCACTCTCAGAGTAAGGCTCTCATTCTTTACAGGCGAGCAGATTAATAGTAACTGATTTATAGCAGCTAAGGAGGCAAACTCGAGCTGTGCAAGCAATCCTCATACAGTAGCAACCCCGAGAACAAGTCTTGAAGCGCCGAAAAGGACGGACACACCGGAGAAATCAAAACCCCTTCTACCTGAGGCTCCTACATCTTCGGCAGCAGTACCCTCTGCTAATGATATCAAGCATGCAGTATTTTCTCCTTTTGAAAATACAGCATCTAAAGAGCTTAGATCTCTCAATTTACCTGTTGAGGAAGTATACCTTGCGGAATATATTCGCAAACTCTGTGGATTCCTCTTTACAGCCACTTTTGCATACAGAGAATTCCCGGTTTTTCACGAACAAGGCGGGAGGCCCTACATAATTTATCCGGATTTCGACATCTTCGAAATTGGTCAAGGAGTAGCTCCTCACGGGTTTCTTCGGCGTTTCCAATTACCAAAGGGCAATGACAAGGAGAGTGGGGCCTCTAAAGGATCTTTCATCTTCGACTTTTCTCCCTTCGGCTGGTTATCCCGTAAATCAAGACTGAACAAGGACAATGTAAGAAGCAAGACCGAAGGAGAAGAACCTTATGATTTCGACTTCTTTCCATTAGGCTGGCTTTGTGAGGTACAGGCAGACGAACCTTATCCCGAGTGGGAGACGCGACGTATCACGAGGTATATCGTTGGTTTAAATATCTCGTCTGACCCATGGTCTATTTGGTTGATATACATTTACAACGACTCTAACGAAGACGCTAACTCCCCCTGCAAAGAGGAAATCTCGTATAAAACCTCTCTTTACCACCGTCCATCGGAGGGTGACAAATTCTTCGATTCAAGCCCGGTAATCTCCAAGTTCCATATTAATTGAGTGAATGCTGATACAGGTACCCAGAAGTTCCTAGATTACTCATTTGATCTGGGGCGGATCTGCTCAGATTTTCAAGACTGGGACCTAGGTAAGTGCCTCGACGTCGAGCAAGTCAAGGACGAATTGAAGAATCATCATTGGATCAGACCTAAATCTTTGGTTCTTGTACCTCGAGATATTGCAGGTCAAGATGAAGAGGAATCGTGATAGCAAAGCACCATATGGGCTGTGGCAAAAATTGCGACAGCGGCGATGCCAATAGTGATTGGCCTCTGTCACTTGGCAGTCGTTGTAGCCAACCCGTGCGATCCGTTGCATATGCTGTTAAGATTTCTGCTTCCAGCCGTACAGATGGCCTTAGAGATGTCCATAGACGAGGAATGCTGTCATAGGCATTCGTAGGTAGCAGGAAAAGAGGAATCTCAGCTAGAAATCTTTCCCAGTGTCAAACCCTCTGGTATAGAAAAGTAAAATGCATGACCGCGACCTAGCGAGGCACCCGCAATACTACCTCGCCTGCTCGCTTTCTAGCTCTGTAGGAAACACCAAGTCTGGCATAAGGTAGAAATGTGGTCTATCAATTCATTGGTCGAAAAGAGATGATTACTAACCAACTTCATCTTCACTATGATTGGACGAACTGCATCACACCATCTTGGCCTCCAGCTGCCCCGTTCCTTGCTTTTTGCCCTTTTGGCACACCCATGGCCGAGACAAACAGATCGGCGCATGAGGAAGTCCAACAAAAACGCTGAACCTGTCACAGTGCGCCACGCTCCTCCACACTGCAGTCCTTGGCATCCAAGAGCATTTCATTGACTGAGCCACATGTCATAAATTCATGCAACTGTATCACTCATACTCTTGGTGCAGCCCTTCGGTTCCCCATCACCATTTCCGCAAATCCTCTTACTCGCCAGTATTGCCATCCGAACCTTACCATCCTCAATCTCATCCTCTCCCCAATAACGGGAATGGCCGGCCCGTCAGGCACCAATACGAGCAATAGTGACGTCGCTTCCTCCACTGGAACCTAATCCCTTCATGGCATCCCCATCAGAAAAAGGTCAGCGTGACGAGGCAAAAGCTGTGGACAAAGTCAATGGCGAGGATGGTCCAATCTCTGGGCCTGAATCGGGCGCAACGGCAACAACAATTCCAACGCCTATCCAGGCTTCCTTACCACATCCTCCCCTCCTCAAACGTTCAAATACAACACCTCAGCTCTCAGCTGCCCCCTTGCCCACCATCTCTGCAACCGCTTCTCCGCAAACCTCACGAGAAGGATCACCAACACGCCCTTCTTTGAACCCGTCCAAGACAGCTACACCTCGTACCTCGCGATCAAGGAAAAACAGTCAGGACCTTAGTCCAGGGCGTGCTCCTAGTGCATCCAGCTCGAATCTACCCTCCGTCCCATCTGCGGCCGCAATTCAAAGAGCATTGTCAGCGACAGGTGCTTCACACCTACCCGCGCCTACAAAATCAGATCTTGCTGTAGATGCTCCACGACCTCAGAAACCTTACAAAACGTCGACTGGTGGGCCGCAGCAAGCCGCGTCACACATACCTCGTCTCACGTCTCCCCCACCATCGGCTTCCTCAGGATCCAACAAGTCGGTGCTATCTACAGCTAGGAAAATCGATCAGTCTCACTCTGCTCCCACAACACCTAGTATCGTCGTCGAGCAGCCCAGTAGGAGCTCTACATCTGCCGTTGACTCTGATGTAGCCGAAGAAGATCAGGCGCCCAGATTAGGGATGCGGACACCAGCGCGGGGGACGAGCGGTACGGGCCCCCCACTTGAGACAGTACAAGAAAGCAGTTTACCAGCAACACCTGCCATCGGAACTGCATCCACCCAAACAGCCAAAGTAGGTGATCGACCCGAGAGGATCGACGAAAATCCTATGGAGGACGCCTTCGGAAAGGAACCAGCCTCGAAAAATGGAAGCGGGAACGAAAGTGCAGGTAACAAAAGTAGTGAATCTAAAGCCAAGGAGGGGGTCAAGGAGAAGAGGAAGCCACCAACAGCTGCTAACAACCACAAGCCACCCATCCTACAACCGAAGAAGTCATTTTCGCAACTTCCTTTTACTAAAACCAAAACTGCTAGTGAAGGATCCGTCAAGAACATGACTGTTGAAACGGAGACTGTCAGTTCCATACCACAGGTCGCTCTAGGTGGCGGTGCCGGGGAACGTAACATCCTTGGTCGAACAGAAACAGGTGGGAGTCTGCGCCTGAAACCAAGCAACGAAACAATCCGTCCGAAGAAAGACAAGAAGAAGGTGGTGCGGAAAGCGCCGTCATTGAATTCTGGCACTGGTGGGTTTCTATCTAAACGTTGTCATCATCATCACATTCACTCGCGACCCCCCTCTCCTGAGTTTCATTGCATTTTTCTTCTGCGTCTTTTGAATTTATTCGCACTCAATCGTGCGAGCATGAAAAGTCAGCGTCTGCATTGCTTTCCGGCAATAGCACGGACAATAAGCGTCCCGCAAGTGCTGGAACGAGTCCTCCAAAACCCTATGGTCCCCCAAGGCGTGCAAGTTCTTTACTGATACCGTATCGAGGGCGGACAGCCTCCTCAAAAGCAGACATCTTCGAAGCCAAAGTCGCCAGCGCCGTCGATCAGACAAATTCATCAGACTCCGAAGAGACTTTCGTATATGAATCAAATCCTCCAGAGCCCCATTCTAACCGACCTCAGCGCTTTCACTCTCGAACACCGAGCGCAACATCTACGATAAGCCAACTCGATCATTATGGCGCAAAGGCCAGACAAGACGGCCAACACAGCGTCGTGGGCAAAAAGAGTATGAAGTTTGCTAACAATTACAATTCGATTGGCTACGGACATGAAGGCGATGGTACTGTTCGTGGTCTCAATCAGAATGGGAGAACCAACAGTGGCAATGCCTCTCACCATCACATCGGGCGTTATGGACGTGGCGGCCATACTTCGCTTTTTGACAGTGACTCGCCATTTCCTAATGCTACCAAATCATCACGGTCCGCAGCAAACCATCTCAACCAATCACCTCGACATGGCAGTCCGCGAAGCCCACATGTCGTCCATGTTACGAAAAGCCCTCGAAAAGCCGAGGAGCTGTCGTATGATCTTGAAGGCGAGGGTGCTGACGATGAACGCGCTCCGCTGATAGGCTCCATGCGTACTGGGCGCAACCGTCGTCGCCCACTTCCAGGTAGTGTACGATCAATGTATTCGGACGAAAGCGGCCACCGCTTCTGCACTCGCGTCACAGCCTTTACCACTTTGGGTAGTGTTCTTACCCTTCTCGTGGCGGCCATAGTTGCGATATGTGTTCTCACCTCGAAGCCTCTCGTTGATGTTCATATCAGCCGCATTGAAAACGTCCTCGCCTCCGAGCAAGAACTCATGCTTGACTTACATGTCCACGCTATCAATCCAAACATTGTCGCAGTCCAAATCAGCGACATGGACATTGACATTTTCGCCAAAAGTAAGCATGTAGGTACCAGTGAGCTATGGCGAACCGGACGCCCGCATGTCCGGCGTCAGGACAGCAGTGCTCCGTCAGGTTATCAAACTTCTTCACGCGAGGCTCACCATTATTGGGATCCCTCCGACATCATATCCCAGCTCGACGGCATCGACAAAGGCACTGACCCAATTGACGATGACGATCCCGCAACAGATTCAAGGACCATGAGGATTGGCAAGATTCTCGAATTCGACTCTCCACTGGTCTTTGATCCTTCTCCCATCCGGCATCATATGCTCGGCAGTATTGGGCAAATTCGACTCGATAAGCCGGGCAACAGCACCGATTACGACGGCATGATGCGCTGGGAACATGTCATCGAGTACGATTTCGAGCTCATTGTACGTGGCACTATAAAGTATAGTACCCCAATCAATTCCAGGATGTACAGTACTCGAGTTGCGGGCAGGACAGTGGTCCATCCGAACGACGGACTGGACGACGCTGGGAATATGAGGCTTTCGAAGTCGCGGTGGCCTTTTGAGCCTGGGAGCAATGTACTATTGGAACGGCCAAGGGACGGAAAATCGACCAAGGTCAGACTAAGCATTTGAACGGCGCAGTCATCACTCTCAACGAATAATGACTTTCTTTTGTAAAACTCGTGTTTGCATCCAGCGATGCATTGAATGGAGCTGGGGAGAGAACAAGCGGTCACCCGCGCTATCGGTATACCCCAGCGGAGATTTTTTGTGGTGAAGGATTCATGTATGATCTCGAGTAATATCTGACAGTTTAGAAGTGGTCGAATGTCAGAATTTTCAAATAGTCTTGGCTTAATGCTCTGCCTCCTGGCCATTTGCTTGACCGAAAGGTCGCGAGTCATGGGTAGCGTACTCTACCAATCAGCAAAGTATGCTCCGCACTACTCCAGCGATAAATTCATTACCATCGACAGATCTACAAGTCATTTTCCCCTTCAGAAGAAGGCCAAATATTATTAGAAACATGTACTACTCATCTACATCCACTCCTAAGCGACCACAATATCCTGAAGCAAGATTTCACCCAAAACCCAAAAATTTTACCCCCACCAAACAGTACCAAAACCCTGACTATATGTATCACATCAATAAATCAGAAATCATACCGTCTAGATCTGATACGGTAAGCAAGGCGTTAAGTATAGATAAGATTTTTGACCGCTCTTGGGGACGATGAGGCAGATAGCGACTCGCAGCAGCAAATACAGGTGCCACGCAAGATAGCCTAAGGCTTGCTTTACTGCACGTCACCTACATGCGGATACAAGCCGCTCGACTTCCAGTCTATTATCGCCCAACTTAGTTGGAGGAGTGTGCAGGCCTTAGTCACGTGATCGACATGCACATGGCCCATGCGGCGGAGTTCAGGGGACATCTAATAGGGCTGCTAGGCCCATTTCTCCCCTTCGTCTCTACGAGCGAGCAAAGGCTGTATCTAGCAGCTGTTTTTACCCACCTACCCGTACCTTATACATAGCTACCTATTCTATAAGGTATCGTATAGATACTAGAGTTCTTAGCGCCCTTAGAGCTAGCCAGGCTAAGCTAAGTATAAGGTAGCTACTTCCTACTAGCTCCTTTAGGGCTAGGGCCAGGGCAACAACAATGAAGATATACACGCTGAGGGTATGAGTTTTTGTTGCTGAAATCGACGATGTCAGACGCTTTTGCGGAGGCTTGGCACTAATCACTGTGTAGAGGCCACCTTCTGGGTGGGGCGTGCTAGCGCCTTCTTCAGCGTCTGACAGGACTATCCAATACATAACAAAAGCGGTGGGCAAGGTTCTTCCTCAGCGGATGCGGCCGTTTCCTATTCAAATGGAGAGCTAACAATTAAGAGCCTTCACGATCCCCTTGTCAAGATCGGAATATCTTGCAGTGACTTTTTCGTGCTCAAACAACGCCTGACGCGCGCTCGGAGACTGGAGCTCCATATGAGACAATGGCCAACGATGGGGCTGAGTCAATTGACCGTCTAGCAACAGTATCGTCCCTCTACGGACCTGGAACGATCGTTTGCTGGTATCTAACAGCCTCATCTGTACTCGTCTCATGGACTCTCCATCCGCACAAAAGAAAAAGTGGATCGATTGATGTGGATCTGATTGCGACGTTGACTCTACCTAGCGTCGCTGCAGGCCATGTGATCTCACAAGCCCACGGCTCAATCAGGCAGCTCTTTGAAGCCCAAGATCTGGGATTGATACCAGCCGTCGCTGCTATCGAAGCACCTTTTGTTGTTGTTGAGACCTTCATGGCCTTGAGCGTTATCATGTTCCTCATAGCAGCTTGGATGGTCAATATCCGGCGGGCTGTTTTTGTGGCTGTGATTGGTCTTCTTTGCTTTGTTGTTGAATGCTACATCCACTTTTCGGATATTGCGTCCTTCCGCCTTCAACACAGGCCAGATGTGGGTACAACGGATTTTCCAACCTTCACGCGACGATTCGTGGCAGACTTTAACGGACTCATCGTGGCTATATTGATAACGCTATCTCTTGTCGTAGTATGCAGCATCGGCATGGTTGGCCTCTTTTTGATTTTTTCTCCAGAGAAGCCATCAACCTCACGTCCAGATTATGAAAGGACGCAACAGACGCAAGAAATTCCAATGGCCACAATGCCACCTAGCCACCAGAATACCTCCGGTCAAGCAACCAATACGCAAGAAGATGGTCTAGATGACACACAAAGAGATATGCTAAGAGACTTGCAGAGACTCAAGAAAGATTCTCTGCAACTTAGTGAAAAATCGAACCGAGCCCTAGCAGCATCTACTTTGATCAGCGTCTTGTTTCTGCCACTCGCGTTCCTCGCTTCAATGTTTCCCACCGCATCGAATAGTGCCGCAGTATTTACCGCACAACTTGGCAACGGGACATCATTCTGGCGCGCACTCAAGGGTTTCGTAACCCGTTTTGTGCAAAACTTTTTCCCCCGAACCAATTGTTCAATACGGGACCTGGATCAAGCAGTGGCAGCTGCGGCTGGAGCTACAGTCCTGGCTTTTAGTATCTATAGCGTCGCAAAGGCTTATTACAAGTCATTCAGGGCGCATGATGAGAGGGGTCTCGGGCAATGACATGTAAGGGAGCAGTACTTTTGTTGCTGTATAGAACCTCCAGCAATTGCAGTAACACACTCTCGATCAATACGGCGCGAGTATTCCATGCCTGCTATTCTCTGGAAATTCAACGGCAATAAAGCTTTAACGTCTCACCATCTAAAACAAGGGGCAGTACTCAAACTTCTTATACCCATTTCCGGGTCCGAAAAGGTCGAAATTCTTAGAAATAGTTGGTAGCATCGGGCTATGTGAATGTCAAATGCAAAGACCTCGCAACCCGCGGCCTGTTGATTAAACATCTCTCAGGATGTACTGTTGTCGAGAAATGCCAGCAAAGCTGTCAGCAATCGACCAATCCATGAATCTCGAAGTCACGGTCTTCCCCCTCTTTCCTTTGACCAACACTCATATACGTCCGGGTGTTTCTCACGGAGAACTTGTATAGCATCGATGCAATTAGATGATCATGTCAATTGCGAGTCATACATGGACTGGGTATACATCTCAGTAAGGCACGTACTAGGTTCTGTATCGGACGTCGCCAGCATATATCGCCATACCTTTTAAGCCCCACCTCCTGGCCTGTACGTCATTGATAGCTACTTCGCTACTTTCAGCTAATTGAAATATATGGCTTACAGGTAATATAGAACACTACAATCCTCCTGACCTTCTTCCGCGGCCGAAATTGGGAAGTTCCTATTCGATCATCTTGAGACTAGCCGACCAATCTCGAACCTCAAATCATCATCAATATTCGCACCTTTCCCCTCCCTCATTCCCATCACTGTGAAACAACTACCTAGGTCCCCCCTTTCCTCCCAAAAAGCACAATCAAAACCACCGCAACAACCAAAACCACACCCAGCACCAAAAACCGAACCACAGCCGCATACCACTCATCACTCACAAACGCCATCCACAAACACCCCCTCTGAGACGGTTTTGGTGCCGGAATCCCAGCTTCTAGATTGGGATGCGGATTCAGCACCAGTTTCTCCGGGCCAGAGCCTCGGGGCCATTTCTGTCGCGGTGGGCGGAGGGCGTAGGTGGGGT
>JASZXT010000352.1:0-27207 GCA_035521555.1 Lecanoromycetidae sp. Uapishka_2
CTAGGCTTCCACCCGCCTTCGCCAAGCTCACCTCACTCCTTGAGCGCATGCCCATTCGAACCGCTACCGGGCAGCAAGGTCTCCTCGCTTCGTTCACACTCGGAGAAGCCGTCTTGAATGAGCTACCAGATCTGACCGATGCCATTGAGGAGGTAAAGCACGATCTGCGTGTCATGGGGGCATTATACAGGGATTATTGTTTCCTTGCTAGTGCGTATCTGCTGGAGCCTTGTCATGAGCGGTATGTCAAAGGGGAGGGGTATGGGTTGGGTAGGCAGAGACTACCTGCCGTGCTGGCCAAGCCGTTGGCTAGGGTTGCTGAAATGTAAGTCTGCAATGGTTTCTTTTGATGTGGATGGTAAGTGCTGATGCACTGGTAGTTCGGGATTTAAGCCGTTTATGGAATATGCTGGCTCTTATGCGCTGTTTAATTGGCGCCTTGAAGATCCGAAGCTCGGTATGGAGTATGAGAATTTGCGGCTTATTCGCGCGTTCGAGAATGGACTTGATCCGTCTAGCTCGGAGGCTGGATTTGTGTTGGTGCATGTGGAGATGGTGAAGCACTCGGGCAAGCTTGTTGAAGGTGCCATCAGTGCTCTTTCTGCTTGCGGCAACGCAGATCGAAAGGCCTTCAATAATGGCCTCGAAACGATTGTTAAAGCTATGCTGGACGTCAATGGGGTCATGGATGGTAAGCGTCATCCTCTTTTCCTGTTACAATCTTCGAGATAGAAGATGAAAGGGCTTAACGTTTGTCACAAGGTATGTGGAAGAAGAGCAAACCCAACGACTATAACAGCTTCCGCATATTCATCTTTGGCATCACGAAGCAATCAATGTTTCCGCACGGGGTTGCATATGAGGGCGTCAGCGAGGAGCCAATGTCGTTCCGTGGCGAAAGTGGGGCTAACGATAGCATGGTGAGTATTCATTAAGACCTTGAGGAGTAAAGCAGCTGACAGTATAATTCAAGATTCCCTTGTGTGACAACCTTCTGGAGATCAGCATGCCCGAAACGCCCCTTACAGATATCTTGCAAGACTTCCGCTCATACCGGCCAGGCAACCATCGCGAATTTTTGGAGTGGGTCAGAGATCGCGCACAGTATGTTGGGGTGCGAGACTATGCTATGCAAGATAGAGAATCTGCAGGTAAGTTGGAGCCAATCACCCATGGTGTCTTAGCTAAGATTTGGACTACAGTATTGTACCTGCATGCCTTGAATCAAGTTCGAGACTTCCGCTGGCGTCATTGGTGCTTCACGAGAGAGTACATTTTGAAGAAGACTGCGCATCCGACTGCCACTGGAGGGAGTCCTATAGTGATGGTGAGTTTACTAGGAATGACTTTGATATTTGACTTATGATTTGTAGTGGCTCCCAAATCAGCTTTTTAGCGTGTACGACCAGATGATCGATGTGGAAAAAGGGCATCCTGAGTTGCCAGGGTGCAAAGATATCATGGATCTGGTATACTCGCAAAGCGAGACGCTGCGTAAGGAGGTTGACAAGTTTTGCGCTGAGCGATCATGAGAAGACATAGTTTCTGAGGATAAAATTTCATGCAAAAGCGCGCATAGCCGCTTTTTGATGCATTTAACTGTTGTCAGTACGAGTAGGTTCTTGAATTGCCGTGCTATTGGTTCCAGCATGCAGAGATCCAGGGCACAGACGAAAGCTTGGGAAAGAAATATGTCCAGCGCTAAGGAGAATCTGTAGATGCAGCAATATAAAAAAAACCATATAAAAATATTTCATGATGAGAGCAGGCATCACGCAAAAATCGACTCATGGGTATATTGCTATAAGATCATCTATAGATGCTGTATCAAGGTGCTGAGCATGTCTTTCAGCATGGAGTCTTCGTCCTCCGGATTCGCGTTCATAGTGTCGACTTGCTCTAGTATCTTGTTAGCTTCATGAATCACCCACGAAGACAGAAGAGTGAACCTTTTAATGTTAGCTTGAGTTCGTCCAGGGTCTCATCTCGATCAGAAAGTAAGCTTTGAATCTTGGATCTTGCGCCATCATCTTCGGCAACGAGCCACGCTAAAATCGTATCAGCGGTTTGCAGCACGAACAAGCCAGCATCAAGCCGCCGTGAGAGCCATTCGTCGGCCCTTTCCTCCAGCTCCTCCGCAGAGGTCTTGCCTCGTTCAGCTTTGATTTCTGAAGTTACTACCGAGACTCTTGCAGCGTATTCGCGCCGTATCTGTGTTAAGCGCTCAGGTACTTGGTAATTCTTCTCGACGAATTTAGCCAGGAGGCGTATCCGAGGTGCCTCATTCGCAGGCAGTGAGCGCAACATTGAGGAAAGTATGCCTAGAAGATGCTCGGTGGCCTCATTGTCTTGCTTTTTCATGACGAGGCTGAAAGTAACTTTTAAGCCTGCTGCTTCAATTAGTCTCTCGCAGCATGCGCCGCCATCGGGCCCTCCGAGTGCGTGATCAAGCAGGCGCAGGGCTCGTGGTCGACTCATCTTGCCTTCCCGGAACATGATGAGACATAGTTCTATACCTTCCGCTTCAAGGAATTTCGCTTTACCATCAGCATCGTCAACGCAGCAAGTAAGGCAGTCGAATACATTTTCGGTATACTCCTCTTCCTCAGTACCTTTGGCTGGATCTCTCTTCCGATATGGGCTTAAAAGCTGCAGTAAAGCGTCTATGCCTTCTGTGGAAATAAGCTTGGTGCGATTCGTAGGTGACGATTGAAGTAATATGGTGAGGACTTCAGCGGAGTATTGTTTGTTCTGTGTGACTGTAGGCTCGGATCTCTGTATTCGAGCAAGAAGCCAGGGAAGTAATCGAGTGTCGTTTCCCATGACTGAGACGATAGAAGGGCGAGAAGAGAGGTTTTCAATTATGCTAAGCACGTGATATATGCCAGCTCTATCTGACTCAATGTCTTCATTGAGCCGCAAAACGTTCTCGTAGAGCAGATTCAAGAGGTCTGCCTCCAGTAAGGCATCCACCAAGGCATCCCACTGCTCCTGCTCAGCCTCGACATCTTCGTCCGTGAGTTCGTCGATGATTTCTATTGCATCGATCGCTATATCTGTGTTTTCGTGGGAGAGCAATGAAACTAAGGACGCAACGCATCCAAGCTTTGCAAATTCCTCGTAGAGATTAGGGTGCTCAGAAAGAATGGATAGCGCCTTGAGGTCTGCGTCGAGATCTGCTTCTGAGCCCATGAACCTTGTAGAACAGTCAGATAGGACATATTGAATACCATACCATACAAGCAGGCCTTACGTACTTTTGTGGCAGATCTTCAAACTTCGCTCTTAGCTCCGCGTTTTTAGAAATGCGCTTCTCAAAATTTAAGGCCAACTTCCGCAGCCAGGCTATATCAATTTTCTCAGGTTTCTAGGATCCTCGTCAATTCCTACATCACGCAAGACAGGTCAGTCATAAAGCCCACCAATTCGTTCTGATCTTGGTCGTCCATAAAGTCTAACACGTCGGCCGTGCCTCTTGTAATACCACCTCCGAAGAATCTGCCTTCTTCATCGTCTGGACCCTCCTCCACTTCAGCTGGTGGCATATCTGGACCTGCTTCAATATCCTCTTCGTCTTCTTCCTCCAGCATCGTATGTTTCCCGTTGGTCTTCACATCACCATTCGTACTCAATTTTGCTGCTTTGTATACTTCATCTGGGAATGATCAGCCGGGAAAGGTGCTTGAGGTCATACACAGACTCACTAGGATCTCTATTAACTTCCAATTTCCGTTTGTTAGTCGGAAAATTGGGTCTCTGGTATCAATCAGTACTCGAGGACTGTTTCGTCAATGATATACAGGACGTGCCTTGAAAAGATCGTCGAGACTCGTCATATCTGGCACGTGCAGCGCTCTTGTCGAGATTTCTAGATACAGGTGGTCTTGGACCAGCTGCTGACTCCGGGCAATGTTTCTTGACTGCTGTTCATGCCTAGTTGTTACATTTTTATGGCCAGAAAATGGGTGAGCCCATATGAAGTCTCCGGGGTTAACCTATGTCCGAATATCGCGCTAGCGATTCGCGTATCCAGTATGCCCGTCTTATTTCCCTTACCTTTCTGCTAGGTACCGTCCCTCACCTCCTCAAAATACGCAGAACGGGATCATAGCAGCCATGCACGCCTCTCATGCTCGAGGGGAAAGCCGTGATGACTACCACCACGTGTTAACCGTGCAACAGCAAGGGCAGGTCCTCTACCGTGCAAAACAATATGCTGACGCGCTTGCAATCTTTTCTAAAGTAATTAAAATACCCAAGTAAGCTATAATTACTAATGAAAGCTATAGCTCTTGGAAGGAGACAACAGGCTTTCTACTTCTAACATCGTCTCTGTGCTTGACAATCGAGCTGCTACATACATCAAGCTTGAAAATTTTCAAGCTGCATTGAACGATGGAAGGCATATGATTCAACGAGAGAAGTCTAACAGTACGGTATGTTGTATGCAACTTGGATCCGATTGGTAAGTAGCTGAGTACATTAGGGCTACCTACGCACCTGCAAGATACTGCAACTCCTAGGTAATCACAAGACGGCACTGGATCTTTACGAGATGGCTATACGCAAAGTACCACTCGGAGACCCCAATATTCAGGTATCTTGACGGACCTCCGTTTACTCATAGCAAGGAAATGTACAGACTCACGTGCGCAGATACTTCGAAGTCTCCACCAAAGGCTTTTCCGACAGCTTGCCCCTCCAAAAATCGTCGACCCCCTGAAGGTTCTACCTCGCGAAATTGGGATGATGGTAATTGAGCTACTAGATTTCCGACAACGAGTGTAATCACTTTCTCGAAAGCTTTCTTAAGTGATTATACTGAAATTACTTGTAGTAGTCTTCTTCGAGTCTCGAAAGGCTGGAACGAATTTCTCTGCCTTACGCCAAGCTTGTGGATCAACCTGGATTTTTCTCGAAGTAAGAAGTCGGTCAGTCTACAGGCTGTTCGAAAATATGTCAAGCTAGCGAAAGGGGCAGTCACTCGAACTACGCTTGACAGGTTCGGTACCAACCAAGAAAGGGTACCGCGATACATCGCAACACGCTGCAAGAACTTGCAGGAGATGATTGTACCGGCTGGTCTATTGACGGCATCCCTTCTGGAAGCAGCACCTTGCGCGAAAAATCTCAAATGCCTGATTCTCTCCTCTCAATGTCATACTACCATCGATACAGTCAATCAATTGCTCGAACACTGTACCCTTCTGGAGCGAGCAGAATTCCACAGCGTGATATCATCGCAACACCATTCAATCATGTGTGCAATGAGCTTACCTAGACTTCAATCATTCACGTTGATATGCCGTGTGCCTCTAAAAGGGAAATTTGAAACTCGATCACTGAAACCTGATGGATTCTTCTGGAACATACCCAACATCATAAATTTAAGCATCAAAAACTGGTGGTTCCACACAAATGCAGTCAACAGCCTGCCAGTCCCTCCCGATTTCTCTGCTTTGGGGCAGCTCCAAAATTTAGACATATCTGGATTTTCATCTGTGCTTGCTCCGGATCTCCCGTCATCACTTCGCAGCCTTGATATGAGCAAATGCTCTTTCAAAACAACTGGCACTTTCGCACCGCCAAGCCTAACGCAGCTGACTCGTCTCTCGATCGCCGAAACTAATACCAATGTCTTCAATGGATCATTGGGTTTGCAACGTATGCTTCTTTCGAACAAAGGCAACCTGACACATTTCGATGGCAGCGGAGGCCGCCTGTCCGACGCAGAAATCAAGGAGCTTGTGACAGAAGGGTATCTAGACGGCATCGTGGAGCTCAGACTGAACTGCTGCCTAGTGGACGATAGGATCGCGGCATCGCTGACCAAAAATCTAACCAGATTGAAGGAGCTGCATCTCGCCAGCACCCAGGTCACCGGTTGCAGCATCAAAGACCTGGTTGCCACCAAGGTAAGTTACCTATGCTTTGACCATTGCAGCTTGATGAGTATCGACGCAGTGGAATGGGCTAGGTCAGTTGGCGTGCAGGTATCCTTCAGCTTTCCTGATACGATGAAAGGCAGGAAGATTGCATAAAGACGCTGATGACTTTGTAACAAATCCTGTGGCGTAATGGCCACATCCTCGATCGCTGCGTCAGCCGGCCAGGTGCGCCAAAAACCAAATGTAGAGGCTTGCACAATTGTGGTGGCTTCATTCAAAAGTTTCCAACCAATGCCGAGCATGCCATCATGCGTCCAGTCTTATGTTTACTTGGCATAATAGCACTCGTACCGCGGCCATCGATTACCGGTGCGAAGGAGACGATAACGTGGATCTTAGATGTATCCCACGTAACCCGCGTTGCGCTTTGCGCATGATTGGTTCGAATAGCACCAAGGTTCGCGCCCACATCCCAATAAATATGAATCGCTACTCACAACAAACTTGCTTCGCTCTGTTGGAGGTTCGAATTCGAATTGATTTGGTCTCTTGTGGGTGTATCATTGAGCTGAAGAATCCCTCTTTCGCGAATATGCAATCTCATGCTTTCAGTCACCTTCATAGAGGCTCTATGACGGTTGTGTGATGGCCCAGTCTGTTTTCATAGGGTCATCAAGCGTTGCGAGTGCCGTACACTATCCTCCTTACCGTAGTACTCCCGTTCGTTTTCTGCTTCCAGTGCTCTATCATTACCTCAATACTTGCTCTTCTCCCCCCATCTTCTCAATCCACGACATCACCCTTTACACCTTCATTTCAAGCAAAGACTGTTTTTACTGCTGGCTACCTTAGGTCTAGTTCAAGATCTGCCGATCTCTAATCTAGTATCTTCACACTTTTCACCCTCATCCTCACACCTCATCCGCATTCCTCTACTTGCTTTCTGAGCAGGCAGTTGAACATTCCTGTGCAGGTCACGGAGGACGGTACTGTCAAATCATCTTTCCTCATCCAAACCTAGCAGAAACGACCTTTGGTCTTTGAATCCGAGAAACATCTTGTATCAGACGATTCTGTCCGATTTGGCATATCCATCGACACAAATCAAGCCTCCAGGAGCGTGGACATTTGCGCTGCTCAAGATGCCTCTCCCCATAGCTCGGACGAATGACCAGCCTGTTCACCTTAAGAACTTCGACCCGAAAACCTTCTATCCAGCCATCGGTGTACGATCCGAGTCCCTCTCAATCTATCCGTCCTCATCCGTATCTCAAATTCGACCACAACGACCAACAATCACACCCACGTACGAGCACCCCATCTCACAGGGAGCGAGCAGGAGCTAATGCACCATGCAGAGATTCCTTCCTCCGCCGCCAACGCCACCGGAACCGAGTACGGATCTGGATGATCTCCATATGCTTCGTGGTCGTTCTCACTACTCTCGTGGCTTTGTTTGCATGGTTGGGGGTGCATAATTGGTTCAAGAAGGATAATGGTGACGGGACTGGTATTGACACATGACACCTGTTGGAAGTCGCAAGTGATGATGGATGATACTATGAAAATATGTTGAGCAGGGCGTTACGACTGGCAAATCATGATGAGCGTGGAGTCTTGGAAGAGGGTACCGCGAGCTGGCAGCATATGGAACGTGATTGCAAAGAACAAGATGCGGTAAACAAATTTGATAAATTTGAGGCAGCGAGCGCTCTCTATCTTCAGCAAGTAATGAATAAACTTCATTTCCATCCTGCACCACATCGCTTGGCGCCGCGCTTTTCCCCCAGAGCGCCCTGGTAGATCATACACCAGTCTGCGAATACGCATCGCATGTGACTAGGAATCGCCCTGGTCTGGCAAGCTTTACGTTCTATGATGCTCCCTATAGAGTTGCAACATTATCCCGCAATTGCAATATACTCCCTCAATATCTCTTCCTCGTAGGCTCTGGACTCGGACTCCTCGTCAAGCTCCTCTCATCCCTGCCCCTCTCCCTCAACCACTTCTTGGTCCCTAGCTCCAACTCTCGATCCAGCTCTGGACTCGGCTCCTTCCGATGTATAAAGTTGCAGAAGCCACCTCTCACACATCCTTCCCCACTGTTGAGCCTACAACACGCTTCTCGAAAATCTGTGACGGGGCTGAGTTCGCAGTAGATAGGGCGCGCAGCATACCAACGCGAGTTGAGTGCATCGCAGGCCTTTTGCGCCGAATCTTCGTATTTGAAGCGCGCGTAGACGTTGCCGATCAGATCTATAAAGCACTCGTCAGCGCCCTGCCATCCTACACCAGCTCAAAGCAGATGGGGAAACATAGGATAACACGTACGATCATTATTATTATCACAAACTACGACCTCCTCAGGCTCCCCATACTTGCACATCTCGCACCAAAAGTCTTCGTAAAACGCATCGAAATGGTTCTGCAGCTGACTTGGATTCATTTTATTCTTGGGATCGTAGGCTGGATTTTGATAAAGATTGGGCAGGAGGATGGTCTGTGAGTAGGAAGGCTTGACATGTTTACGCGAACAGCGGTCGCCATGGCGGCAGGCGCCGATTTTATAGTAGAAACTGCAGTTTACTTTGTCTTGCTCTGTACCGAAGATGGAGGCAAGGTAGCTGTTAACAATGTGTGTTAGCTCGATGAATTGATGGTGAAAGGAGAGAGGTAGCTCACTTGGCCATGTCGAAGAGCGCACTGATTGTTAGAGAAGCTGGAGACTGAAGATAGCTGAGAAGGAAATTGTGGTTTATGAGGTCTTGTTCGCAAAGTTGATGGTGGAGCTTTCTACAATTCATCTGCAACTATTTGCTAGCGCGGGTAAAGACCCTCGCTTACAAATCAAGGCCAAGCCGCCCTCTACCATCGATACGGAACTTGCTCGACTACTCGAGAACTGTCACCACCTTTGTCAAGGACATTTCATGACCCTGAGCTATACCCAGCAGACGTGTCTAAAGTATTCGCATTTTGAGACGTTTGTGATCGTGCTCAGCATGAAATATAGGGTAAAAGCTGTGCTTGCTTTACTTCAAATTAGAAGCATCGCATCTATGATTAATGTATTGCTAGACATCATGATCGCTGTCTATGTGTGTCCTTTCGACACAAAGCAACCCGTGAAGACTCAACATCTGGTGAACGTGGCAAATCTGAACCGGGGCGAGTTCTTTCGACCTGCTACTTAGAAAGTGCAAGACCCCGTGCGACTTTCCCAAAACCTACCAATTCTTCCGGGTTACCATATACAGCATTGAAAAAGCATGCTTTGTCATGGTCCCACATAACGACAAACAATGTAAGGCCCTCCACAATCTCTGCCAGCTGCCTCCAGGTAAGTCCAGCTGCTGGTGGGCTTCGCCAACTTAGTATCTCCAGGACGACACCTCTGTCCGGTAAGAAGTACCTAAATTTCCTGTCCACGATCACTGCCTCTTCGCCGTGTAAATCAATGCCCTGGTATATCATGTCATTGGCACCAGTTAGAAGAGCTTCCATGGTCGAGAAATCGATGGGCTGATTTCTGCTCGTCACCAACAGACTCATCTGTGTATTGGGTACTTTAACGCGCTTTGTTCCTCTTCCAACATTTGGGAGACTCAAATTTTGACTCGGAGGGGTGAGCGGGCTCGAAACGATCTCGCTCATATTGAGAGGCATTGGATCTGAGGCAATAGCGGAAGGCGATCCCACGTTGGGGCTTGAAGACGAGGGATGCAAAGCCCTTTTCGTGGTTTTGTTTGACGGAGGATCCGGTGGCCAAAGAGCTCCAACGGCACCATGGCCCAATACAACATTGTTTGGACCATAGAGAACACGAAATCTGATTGTCAAGGGTCGGTTCCCGAGGACCATGTATATCTGAAGCCCAGTAATCATGGTCCTTATCTGGCCATATGTCAAATAGCCTTGGGCTCTGGACACCTTCAAGAGCCATAGCTCTACCCCCTCGTCCAGACTGAAACTGAATTCCGGCCCTGCTGAAGGTGTGTTTTTGCCGTACTTATCGACGGCCTCGTCAACGTCAACAGCAGCCACGAGTAGGAGAGCGTTCAATTTCTGCGGTGTCATTCTGTGGCCAGGATCTCGAAACTCCAAGGACATTTCGGAGCCGGGAATGCGGAGAGTGACTGTGCCGCTAAAGAAATTGTCAGCGCTCATCCCTTGTAGAAAGGCTCCGACATACTCTGACAGCTGGTGTGATACATTCAAAGTTGGCATGCTCGTTGCAGGGATGATCTGGAGTGCCCTCTTAGCCGTGGAATTAGATGGCATATTCCCTCCAAGGAGATTTTCGATAACGTCCATCTCTATGATAACAGCGTATCCAATTCGCGCTGCTTCAGATACGAGGCTGTCGTATATCTCACAATAGGTATACAAGGGATTGTTCATCTCGACTATCGTACATTTCGAAATTAGCATTGCAATTTCAAGATGCATCAGTGTGTCGTGAGAGGAAGTCGAAAGATAGACTTTGAACAAATACGCTGTGATATTGTCATTCCCGAAGGATTACCAAAAGGGGAACTCCACTCCAAAAAGTACGAACCGAGGAAGGTCCAAAGTCCATCGATGGTGGTCTTGATCTGGCCCCAAGTCATCACCGTATGAGGACTGCTGTACACCAAGATCCTAATGAACGGCTTCTCTCCAGTCCCGTAGTCAAAGTTGCTGTCCGCAGGTCCGCTTTCACCAAATATGGAGATCTTCCTTGCAACCCAGCTATCTGCCGTGAGTAAGACCGCCTTTATGCCTTCTATGTCAACCCCACCTTTAGGTTGAAGCTCGAGTATCAATTGGCTGCGGGGAATGCGGAAAAATGCACGGCTTGACAGTGGTTCTACGGCTGTGGACGGAATAGATCTCTCACTTATCGAGTTCGGTATAGCTGACCCATCTACAGAATTTCTGGGTCTCTGTTTCCCTATATCGCCCCAACCAATTCCTGTGTCCTTGTCGAACCTATCGGGGTCGTGGATCTCAAAGAAGTATGACCGAGGCCGATTTCCATCAACAACGTAAAGCGTCAAGCCGCGGAGAAGCGTTGAGAGTTGGCCCCAAGTCCATGGCTTGACCAAGAACCATAGTGTTATCTCCATGCCTTTTCCAATTTTTTGTTGGAACGGCTGGAATTGGCAGATAGCATCCGTGCCATGCTCTGCGAGCTGTGCTCCTACAGAAGCTGTTGCAGCATTCAACAGAGAGCGCAACGCTACAGTGTCCAGTGCTTTCCCTCTCTTCAGCTGAAGCGTTATGGGGCTGCCTGGAACATTAAAGTTGGAACGACTATTGTGGGTGATCATCAGTATGCCACTGCAAAGATAGCTGATGCCCTTACCCCCATGACAACGGAGTCGTCACATTGTTGAGAGTCGAAGGAGATTGACTCTGGGGAGCGCTAGGCAATCGAAGTTGTTGAGCAGGTAATGACCTGGTAAGGCCTGGAAGAGCAGCCAACAAAAAGTACAAAGCCACCAAGCAAAGACCAGACATCGAATCTAGAGTACAAAAGTTAGAGAGCCTCGAACAAATGGCTCTTACGCTATATTTGTATTTCCTGACATCAATTACAGCATCTTGAATCAACAAGAGTATGTCCAGAAAAGTCCATACAATGTCCAACGGCAAGACGTTTCGCTGCCGTATTTGCGCCATGCGACAACCGTTCTGCAGATAGTCCCGCTCTCAAAGACTCTGGACGTTACAGTACACTCAAAACTTCATTCTCGTAGACAACGATGTCGGCTTACAGCCCCAAGTCAAGTTTTGGCTGCTAGCTCCAGTATCAGACTATCTGTGTGGTCGCTCACTGCTCTGATATGGAGACTGGGTACATTGCTAATACCCGTCAACATACCCAACTCATGGATGGCTTATCGACACCCAAAAGGACCCTCTGGTGCCGACGCTCACTTTCCCACCATATCTCAATTGGGGATCCCTACCCTGAAAGCACGCCTTGATTATCATCGCGGCCCTTTGCAAGATCAAGACCTCCTGAAAGGTATCTCTTGCATTCAGCGCTCGCGCCGATAGGACCATCGAGCAAGACCTGGCCGTATAGCTTTTTGGTAAGCCTGCTGTATCCCAGCGTACAGTCTCCAAGACCTTGGGCCGGAGTAGAAATATAGGGAAGAAAGCGACGCAGTCGAGTAGATCGATAGGAAGGCGGCGGGCGATGGTTGGGAGGGCGGTTTGAGTGTAGCATGTCACTGGAGGATCAACGATGTCGAGTGTGCTGTTCAGCGGAGGGATGGTGAAGTTCTCGGTAACAGGTAGAATGAGTGAGGATGAAAGATCGATGTTAGTCCCTTCGGATGATTGCGGTTGGAGAGCAATGGTAGCTGCTAATGAGGTACAGAGGAGACCGGACAAAGTCAGCACGACGAGCATCATGTTAAAAAGTGCGCTGACGTTGGTAGACTCTGAGAGTAACATTGCTCATTCCCCTGCCGCCCTGTACCTATATAAGGGCGTCATTTTCATATACTAAACACCCAAACTTTCCCTAATAGTTGATCTGCATATCTAAAACCCACGTGAGTCCCCACGCATATTTCCCTCGTCGTATACCAGCCCATTCGCGAAAGCAATGGATCGGGTGCATGTCTACTGCATCATCTGAAGCACAATGATCCTCTTCGCCTGTCGCGTCGTCCGATTAGCAGCGGATGTTAGTTGGAGATCCAATTGAATCTCTTTGTACGAGATGGGTAAAGGATATTCTCGGGGATATTACGTTTTTCCCAGCGGCGATTCTTTGCTATCGAGGGAAGTGTAGTTCGGGCTGAGCCAATGTGGTGGCTGCGAATGCATAGTAGTGTTTGTAGTAGGTATGAACTTCGGATGGGAAGGTTTGGGAGATGTCGTACATGTTTGCCTACTCAAGGTCCGAGGTAACCGGAGGTAGACTTATGGCTTGGTCATTTGGATCAGGATTGGATTATTGCGGTTCGCAGAAAAGAAAGCTCAGCTCTAGTAAAGTCTTGTGATGAGCTGTTACCATCATCAATTCAAACTTCCCCTTAATGAATGAGGCCCATGGCCTAGAGCCATATATTAGAAGTGAAATACCATTACATTCAGCCACACCATGAACTCTCGCCAAAAACCCCTTCCACTCCATCCATCTACATCTTCCCAAAATTCAAACCCCTCCGACTCGTGGCAGTGCTTCCACTGCCGCCACACATTGTCCCAAGCACCTTCAACACATCCGTCGCATCCCCGTTCGCATCCACCAGACTAGGGTTACACGCAGCCGGTGCGTTGTTGATTGGAGGTGAATTCCACTCGCCACTGTTCCAGAAGATTTTGTCTACATAGCCCAATTGCAATATCTGCGGGATCAACGTAGCTATGTAGTTGGCAATAGTGCCGGCCTGGGTGCCATCTGTGCCTTGGCTGGAGAGTGAGCACCCAGTAGTTGCAGGAGAGAGTTCTGTAATCCAAATTTTCTTATCAGGCCAGGTGCTGTGGAGTTGTGTAATCTGATCCATCACGCCCTGTGGATCGGGATTATAGACATGCATAGCGATGATAGGGATTTGGATAGGGGGTTGATCAAAGCAGCCGTTGCAGTTGTTTTTGAAGGTGGTTAGCCAGTCGCTGTTGGCGTCCATGAGGGCTGGCGATATGAATGTAGTCTGTGGATGTGGGGTAGCCAAGAGCGCGGAGAGGTTTTGAGCGGCGGTGACGGCGTCAGTGAGTGGGGTGAGGTTGTCGAAGGAAAAGTCCGGCTCGTTGAAGAGTTCAAGGTAGGGAGGTGGTGAGGAGCCGGTGAGCATGCTAATGGCATTATTGGTATCAGTCGGATCCATTACTATGTTTATCTGTGCGGTGTTCATGGCAGGCATCATCACGGCGGGTCCGGAGGGACCATTATAATCGGGTTTGGTATTGAGCGTTCCGAGTGAGAAGCCGACTATAGGGGTTTAGATTAGTTTGACGGATGAGTAGGTGGGATTAGGGGCAATATACTCCAGTCATTTATGCCGTTTGAGGTCATCGAGCTCCATACGGTCGATGGCCAGCCTCCGTTCTTTGGGGCATTGGTGTTGAAAACGGTGTTAATGAAGCCTGCTGGGCAGGAGCCTGACGCAACAGCAGCGCCGCTTGCTGCAGAGCCAACTGAGGCAGTGGCACTTGCTGCAGGAGATGAGGAAGCGCTTGCTGTGGTGTTCGATGTGGGAGCTGCCTGGGAATATTGCAAGGGTAAAACGATGTTCTGACCTGAGCCAGCAGGCTGTATAGCAACCTTTTCGTTCGTTGCTGGTGCTGCAATCCCGGTTGCAGGCGTGGATGAGCTCGCAGCAGGAGCAGAAGAACTGCTAGACGGTGCACAAGGAGAGGCGTTGCTGCCAGCAGCAACCGCCAAGACGATGTAAAAGAGTGACAACATCTCACGGCTAAGTATCAAAAGAATGGAAGTATATTACGGGAAAAGCGTCAGATACATGGACGACCGAGACAGACGTCTGCGAGAAACAAAAGGGAAGCGCGCAGATATAGATACAGAGAAATGAGAGGTCAATCCACCTACGAATCCTAATACTTGCCGTGGGGAATTTCGACCATTTCGCAAGGGACGTTTCAAACATACAGAAACATGCGTTGCTTCACATGAACCCGGTCAGGCGGCCCAAGATGACCTTCGGAGTTATCTATGATGGATCGTTGGCCCGTTAAGCAGATATGAGGATGAAATACGTAGTAAGGAGACAGTCCGGCAAGGAAAATATAAGCGCTCGATGTGGATGAAACGTAGAGACATGGACTGTGCTCTTTTTGCGCGCCTATGGAATCATGGCTGACCTCGGCGTGGGTTCTCTCCTTCTGCGTATGAAACGACGTGCGGCAGGCTGCATATTTGCTGCGTCTAGGCGATATAATGGGGGTTGAGTAGCTGTGTACCTGCAGTAGGCTTGATTTTGTCGAGGAAAGTCGCATGCATGAGATGGGAGCAGAGTGGTTGATGGATGTGGGGACATCTTCAGATTAGACTGGTCCTACTCAGCTGGCCATCGACCGCATGGCGATACCGATCCCCATGCAAGCTCAGGTATAGGAGAAAAGGTAGAGATGCTGATTTCTATGGGACATTTGCCCTTGTTTGAAAGGGGTTTCGTTGAAACGCAATCAAGAGAGCCACCAGAGCCAAGCTAGAGAACGTGCTCCGAGCCGCTGCGATCGACGATCCTACCACTTACATAAATACAATACATACCTAGAACCACACGTGTCTGTCGACCGCTTTATATGTGCGCATATGGCGTAGTAATATGACGTCTGACGTAACAAGTCATGGGCTCATGTATTGAAGGACTCGCGCTTCATGTAAAGTGTGGAGCCTCGCTAGACCTAAGACTAATCTCCAAACATCTTGCCAACACGAATCAGACGCCGTCGTGGGTATCTTCCAAATTCGAAGCAGCGCCAATCCTATGCTATCACCGGAATGCAAGAATCAATCGACACAAATCGTTCGCCTAATATTGAAGCCATTCCTGGAAGTATTCGCAAGTCCTCGCGTTGACAGGGCCGTCTTCTTCGCACATATCAAACACAGGACATCGTCCGCATGGCGACTCCGTCAGCCCGTTCTCAAGCCTGATACCATCTTCTCCAGAGACTAGGCGAACGGCTCTGTATGATTTGCCACTTCTGAGCTTCTCAAGGCGACCGTCCCAGCACAGAATATCCAGTAGCTGGCCCACCTCCGACTCCTTCATAACAACCCCGGATAATTGCGACTCATTGATGGCCTTCGTAATCTCGGAAAGTGTTGGATAACCATTATAAGCTGCGGGAAATGGTAGCATGGCTTCATTCCTGGCTCTTCCATGTCCTCTTCGATGAAGTTCCCTGGCCCTTATTTCTTCGGCCTCTTCTTGTGTTAGCTTTGAGCTTGTCTTTTTCCTTGATGGTTCTGGTAGAGGTGGGTGCCACCAGCTTCGACCGACCACGAACTTCTCCGTCCAGTAAGACATTTGGTGGATAAATTCCTCATCTAGGACGCCATCCGTGTAGAAAGGACCACCGGTAACGTCTTCGGACGGCTGTAATTTGGCTAGCATGTAGGTCTTTCTATTCGGCCATTTGACGGTCTTGATAGATTTGATATAGTTCTTGCTTTCTAGTGACTTAACAGCACGATTCATAGTGGTCATGTGTAAATTGGTCTTGTGTCGAAGTGATTTGCTCCATATGCCATCTCGCGCTGCGGCCTCGATGTACGAAAAGACAAGGGCTTCATCTTGATTAAGTGACCGATACCTATTTGGAAAACAGCCAATTCAGCCCATATCTTCTGCATGAAAGACCTAGCTTTCGGACGGAACGACATACTTAGCAGCGTCAGATTTTTTGACAACTTTCCAGCACACTTTGTGGTCTTTGGTCATGAGCTTCAGAAGGCCCTCTTTGGCAAGTCGATTTGTGTGCACGACCAACGCCTCAACAGTATTCTCGGGGAGCAATTTGAATGAGAGAAGTTCTTCTTGGTCGAATACGTGATCCTCGTCCTCCATTGCACAGCGGGCGTAAATAGCGTTTCTGAGCTCCTTTGGACTGGAGACCCCACTGGGTTCTGCCATTGCGACGTCACCGTCTTCTCCTAGCTCACCCTTGGTTGTATTCGCCATATTGAAAGAATGGGCGAGCTAGCACAGGGCCCAGGGGCTACAGGACTCAAAAGCGTGCAGGCTCAACCCGCTGAAATAGCGAAGTTTGCTGGGTAGTAATTCCGTCGCTGATGCTCGAGAGATCTTCTTACAAACAGTTACCTGCCGCTGAGGAGAGCAGAATCGAGGAAGTCTCTGCGACTGTTGAGGAGTACTTTGCGATAGTACTCCCACAACAGGATATGTCGATCTATGTGCCCAATTGGACTTTTTAAAGGCCCCGCAAAATTCTAGTCTTATTTCCCCGGATCGGAGTTAATCGCGGGTATAACAGTTTTGCCAAGGCTGAAGTACAGAAAGCTCTAGAACTTCAACCATTCTCGTCAAATATCCACGTCTTAGAGGTATCATACCACCATTTTTCTTGTCAATCGTTTACTAGTTACTGGATCCTCTGAATATTGGTTTTTCTGACGCTCAGTCTCTAGAAAACATGGCGGATGCTCTGAAAGCTGAAGGCAATGCCGCCGTTGCTGCCAAAAATTTCGACGAAGCAATGTTTGTGAGCCCTTCTATCATTCAATTGTTAGACTGACCAAAGCCAGTGACAAATTCACACAAGCGATTGAAATCCAGCCAGAGAATCATGTATTGTACTCCAATAGATCAGCGGCTTACGCCTCGAAGAAAGAATTTGAGAAAGCTTCCGAGGATGCGAATAAAACTACCGAGCTCAAGCCAGACTGGTCGAAAGGTTGGGTACGTAAGGGAGCGGCGCTCCATGGAACTGGAGATCTGGGTAAGTTAGAACACTGTCTGTGCTGCATGGCACATGCTGACTGGTAGCCTAGTTGGCTCCAAGGATGCTTTCGAGGAAGCTCTTAAACTCGACCCTGCTAACGCAGGAGCTAAGTCCGGCCTCGCCGCTGTCAATCGGGCTATAGATGCTGAGACTGCTGAGGATGGGCCTGGAGGTGGCCTGGGGAACATGTTCAATGACCCTCAGATGATCCAGAAACTCGCCAACAATCCCAAGACTCGCTCGCTCCTCGCAGACCCCTCATTCATGCAAAAGCTACAACACATAAAGCAGAATCCCAATGACATAGGTTCTGCCTTCCAGGATCCAAGGATGATGCAGGTCATGAGCGTACTATTGGGCATTGACATCTCCATGCCAGGCGGTCCAGGAGGGGCGAGTGAAGTGCCTGAATTGAACGGCTCGAAAGAAGCCGAGGAGGATGTTCCTATGCCCGACGCCCGGCCTCAATCCACCAAAGCCGCTGAGTCTTCGAAGGCTCCTGAGCCAGAGCCAGAGGTTGAAGAGGAGGACGAGGAAGCGATCGCGGCAAAAAAAGCAAAGGACGAGGCTGAGGGGGAGAAAAAGCTCGGAACCGAGAATTACAAAAAGCGGCAACTTGATGTCGCCATTGAGCATTACGACAAAGCTTGGAGCTTACACAAGGACATCACTTATCTAACGAACAAAAGCGCCGCACAATTCGAACAGGCCGATTATGAGGGGGCCATAGAAACCTGCAAAAAGGCCATCGAAGAAGGTCGAGAGGTCCGCACAGACTTTAAAATAATGGCAAAGTGCGCACGATAAGCAATCTCGCGTCAGAAAACTTTCCTTTCTAACTACTTCCCAGGGCATTCGGCCGCATTGGCACATCATACGAGAAGCTTAGCGACCTTCCATTAGCCATCACCAACTACCAGAAGTCTCTTACGGAGCATCGCACTCCTGATATTCTCAATAAGCTCCGCGCTGCCGAGAAAGCTCAGATCAAAGCAGAGAAAGAGGCCTACATCAATCCGGAGGAGGCTGAAAAAGCTCGAGAGCTAGGCGGCCAGAAGTTCAAAGAAGCAGATTGGCCTGGAGCTGTTGAAGCCTACACCGAAATGACGAAGCGCGCTCCAGATGACCCCCGAGGTTACTCGAATCGCGCTGCTGCCCTGATCAAATTGATGACGTTCCCAAGTGCTGTTTCAGATTGTGATATCGCGATTCAAAAAGACCCCAAATTTATTCGAGCTTATCTGCGAAAAGCACAAGCATACTTTGCGATGAAGGAGTACAGCAAATGTACAGACGTTTGTGCGGCGGCTATGGAACACGATGAGGGAGGCAAGAACTACAAGGAAATCAACGACCAGCAGCAAAAGGCATTGCAGGCTCAGTTCGCAGGACGTGCTGGTGAGAGCGAGGAACAGACCACGGAGAGGATCCAGAGGGATCCAGAGGTAAGCCATAAAGCCAGGTACTTCAATTAGGTCACGCTGACAACATTGTAGATTATGAGTATACTGCAAGATCCAATCATGCAGAGTATCTTGCAACAGGCTAAGGGAGACCCTGCTGCATTGCAAGACCACATGAAGAATTCCGATATCAGGAACAAGATCACCAAGCTAGTCGCCGCTGGTGTAATCAGGACTCGCTGAGGTGCGCCAATCTGAATGGAAATCTCACTGGAAAAGCATCGGTAGACATGATTGAAGTGTATCTAGCAACTTAGCGGGCGGTTCGTGCATAGAAGCATTGTAACATAATTCAAGTACTCGTACATTCATCGAATCTGGCCGTTTTCTTATTGATATTCCCAAAGATTGAGTTCATGGGATCTAATTGTCGACGTCCATTGCTATGCTCTCTTATGGCTTTGGCACCCACAATAACACCATCGGACACAAGACTGCCATTTTCTTCTCCTACTCCAACAACTCTGACGCTTTGATAGGCGTTCTATGGCTGTTGCACGTGCGCCAAGATCTTCTCTGCATGGCACGCGTGGCTGGACAAGATGCAATTCGTTTGCCACAGCACCTTCCCTTTTAGGGAGGTAGGCTAGCCAAAAACCTCCCACTTCTCGGCTTCTCCGCATAAGACAGAAGCTCTGGCAAGCTTCATGGCTTCATGGCTTGATGAGTTGTCACACATTACTCCGTATTAACCTCGCTCTCTGAGCCCCGAGAAGCCCCGGTCGTCCAAACCTCACAAGCTTCGATTCGCGATAGGGTCGAACTTAACGGCTATACCCTGGCCTTGGCACCCCTTAGTTCTAGCGATCGGCAGAACCCTGGTTGGACCCCAAAGTCTAAAGACCCTGCTTGCGGGAGATCGATGCTGGGAGTTGGAGATCTCGCCGAGCTTCCATTTCAACTCGCGCCTCCACTATCTAGCAACCTCAAAACAAGGCGGGGCTTTCCTGAGCGCTTGTGAGGGCAATCTCCCAGTGACACTTTGACTATTGATGTCTCAATACCTTTGCAATTGAGTCAACAAGATGATATCCCACCTCAACTCGCGTGCTGGGGAGCTCAAATCCCAGGGCGCTACTGAGGCAGCACAGGATCCCAATAGCAAAGTCACTGCACAAGATGCTGAGGATGTCATGGCCAACGAGTCGAAGAAGGCCGGCATTGCTGCTTTTCAATTCGATCCAAATGCCTCACCAGAAGCGAAAGCTGCGCAAGCTCGAGCGGTAAGCTGCCTGCTTTGATACTTGTTGCACCAAGATCGCAACGACTGACCAGAGGCAGCACGTGCCCACAAATTTCCATCACGACAAGAAGCCTCAAGCTGTGGGCATAGCTACCGACATTGTAGGTTACTATCAACTCCGCGATATACATGACTCTAATTTTCTTTGGTAGGACGACGGCACACCCGACACATACGATCTTCCCCCTCCGAGTAAAGAAGGTGCAATTCCCGCATCTCCCACTACAGATGGCCAACCAGGCATGTCGAATGGCCATATACACAAAGATGAGAAGGACGACTATGTAGAGAAAACCGGGTGGGCACCCAGATTTGGACAAGGGAGCATCACAGAAGAAGAGGCTGGAGCAAGTCTGCTGGATCATGCAACGCTTTTGGAAAGTAAATTGGACGACAAGTTCTTTGGTGGTGAGTACCCAACATTTCAGGCACACTGCGCCGGAAATAGGTCAATATCCTCTGACGTCCCTGGTAGACTGGTATCACAATGCTGGAGTCATTATATTTGCATGTCTTGGTTCATGGACAGCAGCCGTGCTTGGGGGTGGCCTCGGCTGGGTCTTCCTGATCATGGCCTGCTGTGCGACCTTTTACAGAACATCTATTCGTCGAGTTCGGAGGAATTTCAGAGACGATGTGAACAGAGAAATGGCTAAGTCTCGCTTGGAGACGGATACCGAGAGTCTCGAATGGATTAATAGTTTCTTGGTCAAGTTCTGGCCGATATACCAGCCAGTGCTCGCAACTACAATCATTAATTCAGTGGATCAGGTTCTAAGCACCTCTACCCCAGCTTTCCTCGACAGTATGCGCATGAAGGTCTTCACACTCGGTTCGAAGCCGCCACGTATGGATCATGTTAAGACGTACCCAAAAGCAGAGGATGATATAGTCCTCATGGATTGGAAATTTAGCTTCACGCCTAATGATAAAATGGACCTCACTGCTCGGCAGCTGAAGAACAAGATAAACCCCAAGGTTGTACTTGAGATCCGGATAGGTAAAGGGATGATCAGCCATGGTATGGATATTATCGTTGAGGATTTTGCCTTTTCAGGCTTGTTGCGAGTGAAATTGAAGCTTCAGATTCCTTTTCCGCATATCGAGAAAATTGAGATCTGCTTCCTTGGAAAGCCAGACATCGATTATGTCTGCAAACCTCTGGGTGGCGATACTCTTGGTTTCGACATTAACTTCATTCCAGGCCTTGAGGGTTTCATCAAAGAGCAAATTCACGGGAACCTGGCGCCTATCATGTATGATCCCAACGTCTTCCCAATTGAGATTGCCAAGATGCTTGCGGGCAATCCAGTCGATCAAGCGATCGGCGTACTGGCTGTAACCATTCACGGCGCACAAGGTCTCAAGAATCCAGACAAACTTGCAGGTTCTCCAGATCCGTACGCAGTGATTTCTCTCAACAGCCGCGATGCTTTAGGGAAGACGAAGATTGTCAAGGAAAATGCTAACCCTCGCTGGAATGACACGCTACATCTCATCATCACTTCTCTCACGGATACTTTGACCCTTCAGGTTTTCGACTGGAACGAGTATCGGAAAGACAAAGAGCTCGGCACCGCAAATTTCCCGTTGGACCAATTAGAAGCAATCTCAGAGCACGAAAATTTGCAGCTTGAAGTCATGGCTAACGGCAAACCCCGTGGAGTCATCCAGGCTGACGTTCGCTTCTTCCCTGTCCTTGAGGGTATAGTACAAGAGGATGGCACCAAGGGACCTGCACCGGAATCCAACACGGGTATTGCAAGACTCACAGTAGAGCAGGCAAAAGACCTGGATGGGACGAAGAGTTTGATTGGTCAACTCAATCCTTACGCAGCTCTCATCCTCAACGGCAAAGAGATGCACGAGACCAGAAAGCTCAAGAGGACCAACAATCCAATTTGGGATAATGGCTCGAAAGAATTTCTCATTACCGATCGCAAAGCTGCACGACTAGGCTTGGTTGTCAAGGACGACCGTGATCTCGGAACAGATCCAATACTCGGGACTTACCAGATCAAAGTGGACGATATGCTGCAATTGATGGACAAAGGTCAAGAATGGTATAATCTGGCTGGAGCGAACACTGGTCGTGCTAAGATGATGCTGCAATGGAAGCCCGTTGCCTTGAAAGGCGCAGCTGGCGGCTCTGGTGGCTACATCACCCCCATTGGCGTCATGCGATTCCATTTTGGCAGTGCTCGCGATCTTCGAAACTTGGAGACCATGGGCAAATCCGACCCCTATGCCCGAGTCCTCCTGTCCGGTATCGAGAAAGGGAAGACAGTCACATTCCAAAACAATCTTAATCCAGATTGGGATGAGATCATATATGTACCTGTTCATTCGCCTCGCGAGAAGCTTGTTGTAGAGGTCATGGATCAAGAGACGACCGGTAAAGACAGATCACTGGGTCAGATTGACGTCTTAGCATCCGACTACATCCATCAAGCCGAAAACGGCGAGTTCGAAGTTCATGGTGAGAAGCGACAATTACAAGAGCCTTTGCGAATGAGCGGCAAAGGTTCACCAAAAGGAACACTCAATTTCACCGTTTCGTTCTATCCGACGTTGAATGTTGTTGATCCAGAGGAAGAGGCGGCAGAAAAGGCAGCAGAGGAAGCGGCGGCAGCTACAACGCCTACGGTCAATGGCAACAGAGGAAGCACTGATGAAAGATCTAGGAGCAGCACTATCAACGGATCGGCTGTCATTGCGCCCAGCTCCGCGGACAAAGATAAAGAGAGGGAGCTTGGAAAGATCGACATAAACCTGGCCAAGCAACTGTCGAAGAATGAGAAGGAGCAGGAGGAGCTTCAAGGTAATGGGCCGAAATCCGCGCCCAAGGTTCACATCACACCGGAAGAGCTCGTCAAGTATGGTATGCATGCCTTTATTTCAACCACAGAGGCTCCTGCTGATACCAGATAATCAGAATCCGGCTTGGTGGTATTCAAGCTCATAGAGGGGACACTAGCACATTCAGATGTACGCGTCGAAGTCTTAATGGACGATTACGTTTTTCCTGCCTACTCTTCGTCTAAAGCTAGATCGAGACATACTCAATTCGGCGAAAGTAAGCATATTCACAAACGCTAAGGATTTGAGTACTGATTTAGAATACCTAGCTGGTGATGCCTTTGTGCGCGAGCTAGATGTTTCGAAGATGACCTTAAGATTGAAACAAAAGCACGATAAGAAGGGCGACGCTGATCAAGATGAGCATACGATAGCGAAGCTACAAGGGAATACCTTGGACATACTTCAAAGATGCTTGGTAAGATCAACATCTCAGATCTCTCAGATCTCTGCTGACGTAGCTCTCATCAGTATAAAAACACTGAATTGATCCTGAAAGGCTCGGACGGTATGTCCAGCCGGATCACCGTAAATCTCAAGTACATACCCGTCAAGATGGAGCTCGATCCGAGTGAAAGTATCAACAACATGGGAACCCTCCGTCTCGACGTTCTTGACGCGGACGACCTGCCTGCTGCAGATCGCAATGGATTTAGCGATCCGTTTTGCAAATTCAACCTCAATGGCAAGGAAGTCTACAAAACTCAGACACAGAAGAAGACACTTCATCCTTCTTGGAACGAATACTTCGAAGTGCCTGTCAAGTCACGAACGGCCGCCGACTTTCAAGTTGCTGTCTGGGATTGGGATTTTGGCGATAAGAATGACCTCCTTGGTGAAGCTAAGATCAACCTCAATCTTCTTGAGCCGTTCAAGCCTCAAGAAATCATACTCAGATTAGACGGCAAGTCTGGTGTACTTCGTCTCAAAATGCTCTTCAAGCCAGACTACGTCACTCGGTCACGACAAGGTTCGTCAACATTCTCGGGCACATTCGCAGCACCGGGCAAAATAGTCGGTGCACCCGTCAAAGGGGTTGGTATGGTGGGCGGTGGCGTCGCCAAAGGTGCATCATTCCTACGGCATGGCTTCAAGGGTAAAAAGGACAGCCGAGACATGAGCAACGGCAATATCGAACCGCCAGGGGAGCAGCCAGTTATGAACGGTGATTCTGCGTACCCGACAATCGGGACGCCGCAACGAGCAGCTCCTATGATCGACGCCAGCCCATCAGTGCCTCAGACTCCACCGTCCATCAACAAACGAACGACAAGCTTTGGCGCCAAATCCACCGCAAGCGCCGTAGGAGGGGCGCCAGCTGGACCAGACACAGGAACTGCAATGTTCATGATAAATTCAGCTTCCGGATATCCCGCCACCTCGAAGATCCAGGTCCACATCAAACAAATCTCCACCAAAGGCTCCAAAGAAGTCCACAAAACCAAAGCCATCAAATCCACCTCTGGCCAGATCGAATGGGACCACGAGATGTTCCGCGTGTCGTGCTCAGCCGACACACAATTCCAAGTCGTGGTCAAGGATGACAAACTCCTCGGCGGCCATGAGTTAGGTGAGGCGTTGTTCTTCATCGATGATTCACCGGCTGGAAGCGAGAAGAGTGTCAAGGTAGGCGAGGGGAGTGTAGTTATCAAGACTACTTTTATGCATGCGGAGGAAGGTTTGGCGGAGAGTCCGAAAAATAGGCGGAGCTTTTTGAGTAAGAGACCTAGGGATGTTAGTGGAGCGGGGAGACCGTCATGAGTCTTTGAGAAGAATTGAGACTGGCATGGTAATGGAGGCGGGGGCGACGAAAAGTAGCAACTCGAGGGAATGGGATTATTGATAATTAGCGTGTTGATACCACTTTATGCATATGAGCGAAGGACATTATTCATAATGTTAATTTCTTACAAAGGCCTCCTCGCCTTCTGGACGCGCTTTTGCTGACAGAGCTACTTTAAACAGCTGCCTATTTGCTTGAAGCCCGTTCTCTGGCGGAACAATTAGACCGGACGAGAACAAAGTTTCAATTCTTTTGAATTGCTGTATCCTTTTCTTGACAATCTCTTCCTATATCTAGTCGACGTATGCACGGCTTTAGTTGCAAGAGACGAGTTGCAAAAATGCTTTCAGGGAGCGTTCTTGAAAGAGAACACACTCTCCTAGAAACAATTATGTTTTCCCCCCAAGAATGTATACAGCATCTGGACACAGAGGAGCAAAGTAGCGGCGGCGGTAAGTAGAGTCCGAGTGAATCCAAGAGGAGCAAGTTCATAGTATAGAAGACCAGGTTCACTGGATGATTATAGGTCAAAGCAGTTTCGTTCTTCATGCATATTCGTATGTCATTTAGTCTCAAACTGATATACAGGCTGCCACACTATGTTGGGCGAGATTCTCTCAGACAGATTGACAAGGCTGAATGAATGGCACACTGATGCAAGCATACAGTAGACAGGTGGAACGTGAGCTTGGAGCTATTTTGGCTACTTTTGCTACAGTCATCAAGCAAGGCTTCATACGACGACGCTTTCTGTTCTGATGACAAGCAATCTGTGTGATGTTTGAGAGATTATCTTTCCAGTGCCTGATGAGTTCGAGCTGAAAATGGAATGTCATGCCAGACAGAGAATTTTGGCTGGCTGGACTAAAGCGCACTAGAACTAATGCTAGCTCCTTGGTATTATCACCCAGACTTTGTGAGGCCGGCTCCTCGTCAGTTTGGAAATCATGGCCCCCTCTCTTATGTACCTCCTGTAGCATTTTCGTGCCAAATAGAGTCTTATGGCGAAAGCAAAGGCCGTGGGTTAAGCACAGGAGTGGCGGTAGGTGAAATGTTTCACTGTCGATTTGACGACTGCCACAATGGCCAATGAGTCATCCACTGCATTTTCCTGTCATATTCATCCGCTGACATCGAATTTTGAATATTGTGATTTTGCATTGCTCACGTTGTAGACATTTCACACCAAGGCGAAGCCACTGTATCTTGTAGAAATGACGCCATCAGCTTATACAGAAGAACAAATCGACCGTTATCTCTCTGATATCTCCCTTCCTGCACGCTTTCAGCGCAAGTCAAATCCTACAAAGAATATTGACTACCTCAATGCGCTGCACACCCATCAATTGTCAACGATACCATATGAGAATTTGGCGATTCATTACTCAAAGGACCATAAAGTCTCGCTAGATCCGCAGAAGATATATGAGAAAATTATGGCAGGGCGTGGGAGAGGGGGGTATTGCAGTAGGTATTCTTTCGTATCAAGTCTTTGGTCTTTGCGCACAGGATATTTCCTCTAAAAGCAGGGTGAGGACACCACTCTCGAGAACCTATCAAACATCCTCTTTGCCATAGTGCCTTCTAACACTTTACTCTGCAGTGGAAAACACAATCTTCTTCAACCACGTTCTCCGCGCTCTCGGCTTCCAAGTATACACAGCTGGTGCGCGAGTCCGACCTCGCGTCAACGGTATTCCTCAAGGCGACTATCTAGGCTGGTATATTCTCCTCTTTCCCCTCCCCTCACTAATATGATCTGATGAAAAGATCTACAGGGTGCACACCGTCAATATCGTAACCCTCCCCTCCGGCCTCAAATACATGGTCGACGTATCCTTCGGTGGCGACGGCGCCACTGCGCCACTGCCATTAGAAGAAGGCATTGTCACTCGTAGCGTCGGCACCCAAGAATTGCGTCTAATCTACGACAGCATCCCCCAACAAAGCGACAAAACACGCAAGTTGTGGATCTACCAGTATCGCAACGGCCCTGATATCGCGTGGAATTCTTACTACTGTTTTCCAGAATTTGAATTCACGCTCGCGGATTTAGATGTTGTGAACCATTTCACTAGCACCAGTCCTGCTTGTTTTCAGACTTTTACTGTGCTTGTTATCAAGTTTCTGAGAGAGGAGGAGAGGATTTGTGGGAAGGTGATGCTGGTGGATGGGGATTTGAAGAGGAATACTGGGGGGAAAACGGAGTTGGTGAGGAGGTGCGAGACTGAAGATGAAAGGGTGGAGGTGTTGAGGGAGTGGTTTAGGATTGAGCTAACGCAGGAGGAGAAAGTGGGCATTCGAGGGACGATCGTTGAATTGCGCGGTAATTGAGAACCATGGTTTGAGATGAACAAAATGAGAATAGAGCTAGACATAGAACAAAGGTGGGATTCCATTTGTCCTCAAACACTCTCACTCAATAGCCATGCAGTCTTGCTTGCTCGCTCTTCCCTTCTCTTTGTCACGTTTTTCTTGCATCTATCTATATACCCCCAACCCCCTCCATCCATCCATTCCATCCAATCCATCATGCCC